>PITA01005094.1:32687-115105 GCA_004023965.1 Spilogale gracilis | reverse complement strand
TTCTTTCTTTCTTTCTTTCTTTCTTTCTTTCTTTCTTTCTTTCTTTCAGGTTTTATTTATTTATTTGACAGAGAGTGACACAGCGAGAGAGGGAACACAAGCAGAGGGAGTGAGAGAGGGAGAAGCAGGCTTCCCACCGAGCAGGGAGCCAGACACAGGCTCAGTCCCAGGACCCTGAGATCATGACCTGAGCTGAAGGCAGAGGCTTTAACTCACTGAGCCACCCAGGTGCCTGAGAAAGTTTTATTAATTACTTTAAAATACAGAAAATATCAAAGATCCCTAGGCCTCCAGGGTCCCCAGTTTTATGAACTGGTATAGTTTATTCCACCAATTTCTAGGTGATGAAATTGAGATCTCAAAAGTTAAATAGTGTTATCAAAGGTCACTAAGCTGTACTCTTTTTCAAAACCAGTAGGAGTGATATCAATAATATGCAATGATTGTGCCTCTGGTAGTGTTTCAGTGGGATAGGGCTCAAGGGCTGTAGGACTTGCATTAAAACTATCAAAAGAGAATAGAAAGGTGAATTTAAGTCTTTCTGTTTCTACCTTTCTCTCTTCCTTCCTTCCCCTCTCATGTCTATCTCTTACATTCTACCTTTGTACTGTCAGTGTATGTATTTACATTTCCCAGTGATACTGACCTATCCCCAGCTACAGGAAAGGAGGACAGGAAATGAGGCAGGTAGGGAAGGGATGTGAACCAAGAATGAGAAAGTCTGCAGGAACCACTCAGGCATTTCTTGGTCTCTCCTCTGGGACCACATGACCTCATGTCTCTGCCTCTTCTGGGCTTCTGCTTCTCCCCTTTCTTTCTACAGACTGCCTTTCCCTGCTCTCAGGGTGCAGGAAAAAAGGTGGCTCGGATCAGGGTCTCTGCAGAGAATGGCCAGAGTTTCTGAATTCCCAGGAGAGATGGGTCCAGGTGCAGTGGATGTTCCTCAGAAAATCTCAGGGAAGGGGAATCATGGGCTGGTCTCTGACTTCAGAAGTGTCTATGTCACGGGGTCAGCACTCTAGGGTTCACACAGTTCTTTCCCCCAAACATTAACAACTTTAATTTTCACCAGTGGATCTTACAAGTGTCCTCATTGATATGGATGAAAGAACCGGAGTTCAGAGGGATTAGATAGCATACTCATTCCTAGGACGGCTATAACAAAGTTTCTCAAACTGGATGGCTTTCTCAAGGAGTTTATTGTCTCAGAGCTCTGGAGGTTAGAAATCTAAAACCAAAGTGTTGACAGAGTTGGTTCCTTCTAAGGGCTCGGAGGGAGAGTTCCTTTCATGCTTCTTAGATTGTCATCAATCCCTGATAGTCCTTGGCTTGCGATGTGCATCTCTAGTCTCTGCCCCTGCCTTCACAAGGCATGCTCTGGGTTGTGTCTGTGTCCACAGTTCCCTCTTATAAGGACAACAGTCATATTAGACGGAGCTTCCACCCTTCTCTAGTAAGACTTTCTGACTTCACGAACTACATCCACAAAGACGGTATCTGCAATAAGGTCATATTCTGAGACCCTGGGGGTGAGGACTGCAGTAGCATCTCACTTCACCTCACATGACCCATCAGAGATGGCTTCCGCAGACTTTGAACTCAAACTCGAAACTTCCACTTTTTCCAAGGAAATCATTTTTTCGTGCCTTTGTTTAAAGCAAGAAACTCTTCTGGCTAATCTACACCCTTCTATTCGTCATTGAATGAAACAGCTCTTCAACCGAGTAAATAAAGGCAGGGGATAATCTATTGTTCACTATATATAATTATACAAGATATGAGGGCAGTTTGGGAAGGAAGAAATTCTGGTCAATTACAATTTTTGTTTTGTCTCTTACTAAGGAAAATAAAATGATAAAATGGTGAAAGTAAACCTTTATGTGAGGACTGATACCATAAACATGCCCGCCGTCGTTGCTGAGTGGGTTCTGTGGAGTACTCCGACAATTTAGTTTCAGCTTTTGTCCGTTCTCCCAGCCCACCCACATGCTCAACCACCTCAAGCACTCAAAACACCACGTGCTTAAAAGGAAAAATCAGGGACGCCTGGATGGCTCAGTCGTTAAGCCTTTGGCTCAGGTCGTGATCCTGGTGTCCAGGGACCGAATCCTGCATTGGGCTCCCTGCTCGTTGGGAAGCATGCTTCTCCCTCTCTCACTACCCCTGCTTGTGTTCCCTCTATAGCTGTGTTTCTCTCTGTCAAATAAATAAAATCTTAAAAAAAAAAAAGGAAAAAATCAATCCTTAAAATATGAGCCAGAAGCAAAAAGATGGAAATGGTGCTACATTCTGAGTTCCCTATTGTCTCACCCTGGGTCCCAGGACAGAAAAGTTTAGTCATTTCTTCTAGGATGGGGATACTGCCAAGAGAAATGGTGTAATTTATCTCTCAAACCGGGAGACTTTCAAGAGTGAGAAGGGTGCTGAAGATCATTAAATTTATATCCCTTTAGAAATATTTACTGGTCATCACATTGCTTTATTGTATTGGGGAATCTATAAAAGAGATCCATTCAAAGGCTATTTTCAAGAATAACACCCCTGTGAATGATAAATATTTTACCAAATGTCTTACAAGGCAAAACTTCTTCAGTGAGTTGTTTCAATAATCTTTTTGCTTGTTTCACCTGATTTAAATGTAGCAAAACTATATGCTGTATCAATTTATTTCCAGTATATTGGAGAATAACAATTTATCCAGGTAGAAGTAGAAATGCCATCAAAATATTCTTCACTTATGGGAGATGGCATATTCTAAGAGACAGTTGTGGAATTTTGAAGTTAAATCATCAATTGCATTTGAGATCTTCTAGTTTCCTTCTGAACCTTGGAAGAAAAAACATTTTAATGTTTTTCCATTTGCATGCTCTGATTTTCATTTTTGCAATTTTTAAAAGCTTTATTGGTTAAGTTTTTTTATTAAAATATTTTAAGTGATTTTCACAAAATACATACAAAATATAGAGGACCTATTTACAAAAATGATCAATTCTGTTGCCATATACATAGGTTGAATTATGAAATAATTTTTTAAAAGCTCAAAAATTTCTAAAATTCAATTGATAACCCATAGCAGAAAAAAATACCATGTATATAATATATATTTTGCTGTGCCTCAAGTTTATGTGTTTTGCTTTTACTCAACATTGGTTCAATCAGCAAAATTTGTAGTTTAGTTACTCTTTGTATATAAGAAAGAAGCAATACAACATCTACTTGGCTGTAGATAGGATCATAGGTTATTTGAAAGCAATTATGAATTATGTGTGCAACACAACTAATTCCAATAACGTCTCTGCTCCATAGGTTTCTTAATTTAGTCAAAAATGTTGTTTGTGCCATGCTATGCTCTGCTGAAATTCATGTTTATATCCGCCCTGCAAAAATTATATTTTTTTCCTCAAATAAACTTTAAAGCTGACTTTATAATAATATTTGTCTCTATGTCCGATGTTTCACTTCCTATAGATGGGAACTCCCAAAGGTTGGTTTTGCTTCTATGAAATTGGATGAAAAAAAATAGAAGAGAGAAAGAGGGAGGGAGGGAGGGAAAACCACTGCAGGATTAAGTTGATTGATTTTCCTATTTGAAGGGCCTGATGACTCTGATATAAAGCTAGTGTAATCTGTGTATAAAGCTTTTCTTTGGGCACCTGGATGGCTCAGTGGGTTAAAGCCTCTGCCTTTGGCTCAGGTCATGATCTCAGGGTCCTGGGATCAAGGCCCTCCTTGGGCTCTCTGTTCAGCAGGGAGCCTCTTTCCTCTGCTCTCTCTGCCTACTTGTGATCTCTCTCTGTCAAATAAATAAAATCTTTAAAGCTTTTCTTCTGCTAATGGAGCCAACATTCTGAAAACTATTGTTTCTTTTTTATATGCACAAGAAAATAAAATCACTTAATTTAAATGCTTTTTGATTTTTGAAAAGTGATGTTCTATTTTTTTTAAAAAAAGATTTTATTTATTTATTTGAGAGAGAGAAAGAGAGAAAACATGAGAGGGGTGAGGAGCAGAGAGAGAAGCAGACTCCTACTGAGCAGAGAGCGGGACTTGGAGCTGGACCCTGATCCCGATGATCCTGGTCCCTGGGAGTCTGGGATCTCGACCTGAGTGAAGGCATACACTCAACTGACTGAGCCACCCAGGGGCCCCCAAAATGATGCTTTATTGAGTGATAATGTAAATGGCTATTATGCAGTTGCATTTGTTAAACTGACTTTGTATATAGTCCTCTTAAGAATATTACTAACCTTTGCTGTGATGAACATTGGTGTACATATGGCCCTTCTTTTCACTACATCGGTGTCTTTGGAGTAAATGCCCAGTAGTGCAATTGCACGATCACAGGGTAGCTCTATTTTTAATTTTTAAGGAATCTCCGCACTGTTTTCCAAAGCAGCTGCACCAGCTTGCATTCCCACCAACAGTGTAAGAAGGTTCCCCTTTCTTCGCAGCATCTCCAACACTTGTTGTTCCTGACTTGTTAATTTTGGCCATTCTGACTGGTGTAAGGTGGTATCTCAGTGTGGTTTTGATTTGAATTTCCCTGATAGCTAGTGATGATGAACATTTTTTCATGTGTCTGTTAGCCATTTGTATATCGTCTATGGAGAAGTGCCTCTTCATGTCTCTTGCCTATTTTTTGATGTGTTCATCTTCTTTTTGGATGTTGAGTTTGAGTAGTTCTTTATAGATCTTGGATACCAGCCCTTTGTCTGTAGTGTCATTTGCAAATATCTTCTCCCATTCTGTGGGTTGCCTCTTTGTTTTGTTGACTGTTTCCTTTGCTGGACAGAAGCTTTTTACTTAGATGAAGTCCCAGAAGTTCATTTTCGCTTTTGTCTCCTTTGCCTTTGGAGACGTGTCTTGAAAGAAGTTGCTGTGATCGATGTCAAAGAGGTTACTGCCTATGCTCTCTTCCAGGATTTTGATGGATTCCTGCCTCACGTTAAGGTCTTTCATCCATTTCGAGTTTGCCTTTGTGTGTGGTGTAAGAGAATGATCTAGTTTCATTCTTCAATATGTACCTGTCCAGTTTTCCCAGCACCATTTATTGAAGAGATTGTCTTTTTTCCACTGGATATTTTTTCCTGCTTTGTCAAAGATGATTTGTCCATAGATTTGTGGGTCCATGTCTGGACTCTCTACTCTGTTCCATTGGTCTATTTGTCTGTTTTTGTGCCAGTACCATGCTGTCTTGGTGATCGCAGCTTTGTAATAAAGCCTGAAGTCAGGTAACGAGATGCCCCCAGCATTGCTTTTCTTCTTCAGCAATTCCTTAGCGATTCGGGCTCTTCTTTGGTTCCATATAAATTTTAGGATTGTTTGTTCCAATGTTTTGAAGAATGTTGCTGGAATTTTGATCGGAATGGCATTGAAAGTATAGATTGCTCTGGGCAGAATTGACATTTTGACAATGCTTATTCTTCCGATCCATGAGCATGGAATGGTCTTCCATCTTTTTGTGTCTTCTTCAATTTCTTTCATGAGTGTTCTGTAGTTCCTCGAGTATAGATCCTTGACTTCTTTGGTTAGGTTTATTCCTAAGTATCTTACGGTTTTTTGTGCTATAGTAAACGGAATCGATTCTCTGACTTCCCTTTCTATATTTTCATTGTTAGTGTATAAGAATGCAACTGATTTCTGCTGTTGATTTTGTATCCTGCCATATTACTGAATTGTTGTATGAGTTCTAGTAGTTTGGGGGTAGAGTCTTTTGGGTTTTCCACGTAGAGTATCATGTCATCTGCAAAGAGAGAGAGTTTGACTTCTTCTTTGCCAAGCTGCATACCTTTTATTTCTTTCTGTTGTCTGATTGCTGTTGCTAGGACTTATAACACTATGTTGAACAGTAGTGGTGAGAATGGGCATCCTTGTATTGTTCCTGATCTCAGAGAGAAGGCTATCAGCGTTTCCCCGTTGAGAATGATATTTACTGTGGGGTTTTCTTTTTCTTTTTTTTCTTTTTTTTTAAAGATTCTATTTATTTGACAGAGAGAAACACAGCCAGAGAGGGAACACAAGCAGGGGGAGTGAGAGAGGGAGAAGCAGGCTTCCCGCTGAGCAGGGAGCCCGATGCGGGACTCGATCCCGGGTCTCTAGGATCATGACCTGAGCCGAAGGCAGCCGCTCAACCAACTGAGCCACCCAGGCGCCCCTGCTGTGGGGTTTTCATAGATAGATTTTATTAGGTTGAGAAATGTTCCCTATATCCCTATACTTTGAAGAGTTTTGATCAGGAACGGATGTTTTATTTTGTCAAATGCCTTTTCTGCAACAATTGAGAGTACCATGTGCTTCTTTTCTCTTTTCTTATTGATTTGTTCTATCATGTTGATTGATTTGCGAGTGTTGAACCCCCCTTGCATCCCTGGGATAAAACCCACCTGGTCAGGGTGGATAATCTTTTCATGTATTGTTGGATCCTGTTGGCAAGGATCTTGTTGAGAATCTTGGCATCCGTATTCATCAGCGATATTGGTCTGAAGTTTTCCTTTTTGATGGGGTCTTTGTCTGGTTTAGGGATTGGAGTAATGCTGGCTTCATAGAAAGAGTCTGGAAGTTTTCCTTCCGTTTCTATTTTTTTGAAAGAGCTTCAGGAGAATAGGTGTTATTTCTTCTTTGAATGTTTGGTAGAATTCCCCAGGGTATCCGTCTGGGCCTGGACTCTTGTTTTGGGGGAGGTTTTTGATCACTGCTTCAATCTCTTTACTAGATATAGGTCTATTCATATTGTCAATGTCTTCCTGTTTCAGTCTTGGAAGTTTATAGGTTTCTAGGAATGTATCCATATCTTCTAGGTTGTTAAACTTATTGGCATATAATTGTTGGTAGTAATTTCTGATGATTGTTTCTATTTCCTTGGTGTTAGTCATGATATCTTCCCTTTCATTCATAATTTTATTAATTTGAGTCTTCTCCCTTTTCTTTTGGATTAGTTTGGCCAATGGTTTATCAATCTTATTGATTCTTTCAAAGAACCAGTTTCTAGTTTTGATGATGTGTTCTACTGTATCTCTAGTTTCTGATTCATTCATCTCTGCTCTAGTCCTAATTATTTCCCATCTTGTGTGAGGAGGGGTTGGTTTAATTTTTTTGTTGATTTTCCAGTTCTTTAGTTTGCAGCAGTGGCCACAATTGCCAAACTGTGGAAAGAGCCAAGGTGCCCATCAACAGATGAATGGATAAAGAAGATGTGGTACATATATACAATGGTATATTACACCTCCATCAGAAAGGATGAATATCCAACTTTTGTAGCAACATGGACTGGATTGGAAGAGATTATGCTGAGTGAAATAAGCTAATAGAGAAAGTCCAGTATCACATGGTTTCACTTACTTGTTGTGCATAAGGGGTAATATAGACGACAGTAGGAGAAGGAAAGGAAATGGGAAGTAGGGTAATTCAGGGAGAGAAACGAAACAAGAGAGACTTTGGACACAGAAACAAACTGAGGGACTTGGAGGGAGGGGGTGAGGGGATGGGAGAGCCTGGTGGTGGGTACTGGGGACACCTATTGCATGGAGCACTGGGTGTGGGGCATGGGCAATGAATCCTGGAACACTGAAAAAAAATAAAAAAAAATAAAAAAAAAGAATATTAATAACCTTGAAGAGACTTTATAAGCAGTACAATGGAACTGCTTAGACTCCATTTTTCACATAGATTTCTCACCCATCTGAGCTATAATTTCTCAAAGTTGTCACTGAGTCCTCCTCTGGAGGCCTGACGGCTTTGTGCATTTTACAGACTTCAGCACAGGTCATGGAACTTGTCCAATCACTGGCTGCCCAGTGCCAGCAGCAGCCTGGGATGCTTTTCCTCTTTGTACCTTGGCTGGAAGGTGGAAGATACTAGGGGCAGAACATCCTTTGTTCTACCAGTGGGCACTCTGCCTATGCCCTGCAATGGGGCTGTTGGGAAGGGTCTGAAAAAGGACGAATTATCACTGGTTGTCTTTCAGATTTTACTGAATATCAATGTGGGGATGAATGTTCATCTATGTATTAAAACATCGTTCAGATTTTCCATACGTGTTGAAGTGAGAAGTCTGATCATGGCACATGCGCCTCCCACACAAGAGCAGACCGTGGCAGAAGCTGGAGGTACAAAGTGGAAATAAATCTATTGAATCCATTTTGCCTTTTCAAACATGCAACTATTAAGGGTAATACTTTTTGTTACAAGATGAAAACTCTGGGACAAGTTCTAAATCAGACTTGAAGTAGACATAAACAGGGAAATGAGTGTATCATCATCCTAGCTAGAGCAGACATGAAGTAATGTCTCCCGGGACGGCTGTGCAAGTTATTGTCTTAATTTGGACTTGGAGTGGAGTTGTGCTCAGGGCACTGTACTAAGAGGATAAATGCAAACCTATCACAGCAGTGCAGTCTGGGACTTGGGATGAGACCCTTCACCTCCAGCGGGTAATGTGCTCATAAATGATTAACAACTGAGGAGGGGCGGGTGGTGGGGGAAGGCGTGGGGAAGCCCTGATTTGTAGCACTTTATGATTTCTATGGTGTAAGTATCCTCACCATCACTGAGTTCCAGCTCTAAACTTGGCGGTTGCCACACCTGAAGTGGGGATGAGAAGTGGCTGGTGCGCTACTGCCTACCCTCCTCCCCCATTTCAGTCTGCAGATCTGAATAATGTTAAAGAAAACATTATTCTGACGCTTGTTGAATGATAGATAGGAAAGACTTTATTCAAGACTATTGTGATAGGTGTAAAGACAATTGCAACGGGAGAGAGATGGACCTCAACTCTGAACAAGGCAAGGATAAGTGGAGATTTCCAGCCAGTCACTAGAGTGAGGGGGTCAGCGGATGGAATGGTACTAAGCAGAGACCTCAAGGTAGTGGATCCTTGCTAAACGACTTGAATGCCTTTTGCTGTAGAGAGGCTGAGATGCTCAGGTATTAAAGGTGGGAGATGAGGAATTTGATCCGATTCAGGTATCATGAGTGGGGGAGTCTCAGGAAACTTAGCAGGAGTCTTGCTAAGGCAGGGCTATGCATGCCTGGTAAGGACAAGACAGGGACCAAGATGGAGGCTTAGGTAATAAAAGGGCTCATAGAAATCTCACTGGAGCTTGGTGAAGGAGAGTCTTGGTCAATACACTTGGCACTCTCTTAAAAGAGTTACATTAGAAGTAGGGTTTTTTCTTACATCCATTTACTTCCCTTAGATCCCATTACAAAATGTGTGTATTTAACTTCCTTAGCTCAACCACTTCATTTGAGCAAGAAAATGTAATAAATCAAAATATGTTTCTCTTTTTTATTTTCTTGACGATCACACACGAGGATTCCGATTCCAATCACAATGTGTGTGGCTTTCTGCACCCCATGGAGCAATCCTCCAGCACTAGCTGGGTGCGCTTTAATTCAGCCCGTCCTGACACTATTTATAAACCCGGAGATATCATCAGATTCCACAGGTGAAGGCTCAGGTCCACGAGACTGCTCACCACTCCTGAGGCTGACGCCAAATTCTGAGCCACTGGCTAGAAATGAGAGGCTCCCACAGCCCCCTCCTGGGGCTCAACTAATTTGCTAGAGTGGCTGACAGACTGAGGAAACCAGTTTGTTTGTTCCCTAGATTATCATTTTTTTTTTTTTACAAAGGATATTAAAGCGAGATGAAGAGATAAGGAACAAAGGAGCTTCTGTTCCCCTGGAGTTTGGACCTGACTGGGGATGTGTCCAGTTTCACCAAAGCTGAAGCTCTCTGAATCCCCGCCTTTTGGGTTTTTATGGAGGCTTATTTATTCCATAGGTGTGATTGATGTAATTATTGGTCATTGGTGATTGGTTCAGCCCCTTTCCTTCCTCAGAAGTCAGGGCAAGGCACTGAAAGTTCCAACCCTCTAATCACACAAGGTTGGCTCCCCTGATAACCAGCCCCCATCCTTTTATTTTTAGATTTTATTTATTTGTGTATTTAAGGGAGAGCGAGCATGCGTGCACAGGCTGGGGGGCGAGGCAGAGGGAGAGGGTCAAGTAGACTCCCAGCGGGGTGCCGAGCCAGTTGTTCTGGTTGGGACCTACTTGATCTCAGGACCCTGGGGAAATCGAGTCTGATGTCTGGTGCTCAGGGACTGAGCCACCCAGGCTCCTCAACCTTCCCCCATCCTTCGTTGTTTCCCACATCGCCTCATTAACATAACAAGAGACCTTCACCGCTATTATCACTTAGGAAATTCCAAGGGTTTTAGGAGATCTGTGCCAAGAACTGGGACAAAGGCTGACTGCATATTTCTTATTATAAGTCACAGTATCACACATATCATTCATATTCATGTGATGTATAGAACCGAAATGTACTATCTAAACGTAGAACATTTACATAAATCTGCTACCTCCGAGATAGGGAAACTGAAGCGACCCCATGAAGGAGCCTTTCTTTTTCTTCTTCTTTTCCTGCTACTGTTCTTGCTAGGACCTGCATTCTCACCTTATTCATGCCTAAATGTATGTCCTCCTTGTAAGGATCAAGGAGTTCATGATTTCTCTGGAGTATTCTAGCACAGTAGAGGACTCTACGGAGTGACAGGGTGAGATGATCATGGCCGATTTCCACAACCACTGACCCCATACACCTTGACACCAAAACCCCTGGTTCGAGGGCAGAAGTTACGTGTGGACACCTGAGCACTCGCCTTTGTTCAACCAGTTCCTGGATGCCTGAGAGGAGACGTCCACCAGACTGCAGTCCTTAAAACCCCAAACCACAAGCAAAAATGAGACTCAAGCTCCTTTTCCCCTCAGAGTCTTTCAGATTTTCTGTCTTTATCTGCTGCATGTTTTCAGTAAGCTCTGCTCTCATTTCCTACTGGCTCCACTTTGAATTCTATCCTGTGCAAAGCCAAGGACCTCTTGGCTAGTCCCATGGGACCCCTGTGGGTCCTCAGGCCCAGCCTACTTATATCACTGTGACCCCACCCTCTACCCTGCCCTACATGGAGGGGGAAAAAAAACCCCAAAACACTGCAGATGAAGATTCTTTCAGCATCTCTTTTTAATGTCCTCTCTCCCAAAATTGCATGATGACAAAATGATTTCTAAGGAATATTCTATACGAATTTTAAGACCTGAAGTATTTAAACCACAGAACACTTAATTAGGTTTGTTATGTTCTAGATACTATAGGGAAAATTTCAGTGACTGGAGGAAGAGCCTCCAGTAATAAGTGCTTCATATACATGAGTCTGTTCTTACGTGTGAAAATAGAAAACTTATATTTTATGCATCAGTTATAGATATTGTTCTGCAATATTTCCTCATAAAACAGGATGTGCTTTATGCTAATTTGACATGAATATTTCATAATCATTTGGCACAAGGAGCAGAGATATGACCCATGTCAAAAACCACCTCAACCTTGGGGTTACCACATTCTCTAGTGGTTTCCTTAATTACAGATTTATGAAGTGAGACTATCCCAGGCAGAACGAAAATTGAATATACCAATCAGGGAGGGGATGCTCGTATCAACCATGGAACACTGCAAATAAATAAATAGATGAAAAGCTACCAGTGCCAAAACAAAGAGGGCTTCATGGTTCCATCGTGTGGAACTGTGACAGGTCAGTATTCTAGCTGAAAAACTGATGGAAACTGAAATCAGTAAACGTGAGCTAGTCATAAAACACGGATGGACGTTTACTGATGGTTGTTACTGGGACACACTTGGTCATGAAGAGAATGGGAATGCATCAAAACCCTACTCCAGGAATTTTTCCTGACCTTTGCTGTTTAGGAAATGCTCAACCTCTGGTGTAGGTGTTCATTTATCTTTCCTGTTTGTGGGTTAGTTTTATAGTACTCCTTTCTGGTGTGTAATGTAGGACCCTTTTCTGTGTGCAAGGGAGGCTTCTGACAGCTTCATATATACGAGATTCTTCCATGGAGAACTGATTTATTGTGATGGTTTTTTATGTTTTTAGAGCTAGAACTGAGACTGTGCTTTTCATCCACTTTGTAGCTCCATCCTGTGAAGAGAATTCATTCTTCATGTGTCAGAAATCTTTGCTGTCAGCAGGATCTGCCCCTCCCCAGATTTATTTTTGCTTCGCTGTGTTCTATGAGGAGAGTAAAAGGCCCACTTTTCATGCCCCCTATACCTCCCCTGTTGAATAGTTTAATTTCTCACTCTGGGGTGGGCAGGAAGGGGTCAAGTCTTTGTAATACCTCTTTCCCTCTGAACATAATTACTTTCAGGGTATTGTTGGCAATTTTAATGTGGTAGGGAGCCTCTTTTTTCTTAATCTACAGAACCTACACGACCATTTTAAAGGCAATGTAACAGGTGATTACTAACTCAGAGGTACTATTTTCCTGTTCCTGGAAGGTCACTTTTGCAATACAATAGCATCAAAATTGCTTGAAAGGAAGTGAAGGGAAATGTTGAATATGGAACAGATGGGCTCGGGAACTTAAGTGAGCTTCATCTGAAGTTACAAAGATTTATAAATTGTTTCGTTTTCTGCCTCTTCCAGATGATGCTGTACAGAAACAGAGGAGGGGGGGCTATAAGGAGAGAGGGACCAAGATTTAGGGCAATTTATGCAGAAGTGAGCCCATTTCTGCATGTGTGAAGTTTCTTGCAGCTCGTTTTGGTAATTCCGGGCCTCCTCAAGTTGACTCATTGCATAACGCTCCCAAGATGTCTCTTCTGTGGCAGAATATCCTAAAGGAAGTTCAACTCAATTGCCTTCCCCTGAAAAAGACGCTGAACCAATGATTGTTCGATGGTCCTGGAAAGAAATATTTGTTTCAAGTTTCCATTTTACCCTCAAAGCCTAGGTCTGATGGTGTAAGGAAGAGCATGTCCTCCTCTCTTTCTCCGTGGTTACAGAGAGGCATTTGGTGTTCATTAGACCAAGGCAAGGGCAGAATATCACACACTATGGATCCCATGATTCATGTTTAAATTCCATCAGTTCTCCTTAGTTGGCTGCCTGACTTGCAGTCTTTCTTATAACACGTAGCTTGAAACTTGGAAGCATAAGACATCCAAATTTATGGCAAAAAAGTGAAGGCTCTTTTCTTTCACCAGATCATTCCTGGTGTGAGAAGAGAGCCAACCTTTTGTCTTTGGTTATTTCCTATCGATTGCATTGGGATATGCTTTAGGCCAGTTGTCCTATTGAATCCTTCAAACAGTAGTGCCAGGTGGATGCTTACTTCCCTCTTAGGGATGAGGAAGTTGAGGTTTGGAGAGCAAGGGAGCCATGGAGCCCAGAGCTGGAAGCCCATGCTTGACACCTGGGTACCTTCTAGTGATGACTGTGAGGTAGAGCTGTGGGACCCTGTGGATGTGAGAAGAGACAGGATGGGGGGCCTGTGTGCCCACAATAGGCACCCATCAGAGGATACACATGCCTAGAGGAGGAATAAAATGCTCATTTATTCCTACCTTGGCTATTCAACTTACTCTGTCCTTGTGGGGCCACAATCATCCTCAGGGATAGGTGAAAGCTAATAAAATGTGAGCTTATAATTGGACCCAATGCATTTTCTTCCTAAAGATCTCTTTCCTCTTATGCTATTTTATGAGTTCTGCATCTCTCTCCCCAAGCTGGAGAAGACCTCTGCTGCTACACTTCCTCCCTTTAGAGGAGGGCATACCTTGATCCACAAATCATGAACTGCAAATGGATGTTCCTTGATGATTTCTAGTTTAAGTAGGAGCTTTTACTAGCCTAAACCATTGGAAGTGAGGAAAAAAAAAACTTTTTAAGAAAACTTTACGAAATGAAAACAAAGGAAATAAGGTATTCAGTATGTTAAAATAAAGGTCACGAGGTGAAAACTGTAACGTCTTGGATTAGGGGTTAGGAGTCTGAGTCGGGTATGTTTCTACCCCTTGAGAGATACAGAAATAGTCTAGACCTTTCCCTATAAATTCATTTTTTGCCCATCTTATTCCCTCTTGGTCTTTTGGATTTGGAGATTTACAGGTACTGATAATCAATTACCATTTATAGATGTGGCAGATGTGATTATAATGTACTGTATGAATTAGTTCCAATTGTTTTGTTTAAGAAGCCAATAGTGATTCGGGAAACTGACTTGAGCAGAGAAAAATAAAAGGTTGATGATAAATTACGGCATCCTCCCTTTCAGGAAAAGGTGTCTAGTGGTAAGCCACAGGGGATGGGTTTAGTTAACATTTTCATTAATAATCTGGGAAAGGAAGTTAAACAGCATGTAAATAAAGCAGACACATGTGCCTAAGTGGACTGATACCATGAAGAAAGGAGCCATGAAAATGGACCTTATCTCGCTTTTAATTCAAGGCAAGTGTGATGTAGTTCTAAGAGTGATGTTCAGAGAAATGGGTGGAGATGCTGGGAGAACTGGTTGGAAACAATTATAGCATAGGAGGTAATATGAAATGTTTCCCTCTTATTTTATCTTAAAATTTATGTTCATAGTATCTGAGAATATAACTATATCCCAATATGATACTGATTTTCCCTTTCCCAGAATAACTATCCAATTTTGTCCATGGCAACCATTTCCTCAGTCACCTGGGCTCAAATTCTGGAAGGCATTTTTAACTCATTGGTTTCTTTCATTTATATTCTAGTAATAACTAACATTTATTTAACATTTACTATGTAGAAGCAATATGTCAAACAGCTTACATGTATTATCTCATTTAAATTCTCAGGAAAACCCTATGAAGTAACTGTTGCTCTCATTCTGTAGAGGAGGAAACAAGAGGTTTTGAGGGATTAAATATAAAATTTATAAATAAGTATACAGCTTAAGCCAGTTCTCTGTGTACCTAATGTTCTGATCCCAAGCGTGGTGGATTCTTTCTTGGTGTGGTCTCTTTCATCCTTTCTTATTTATCATTGCTCACTGTTTATGGGACTGCAATCATTTCATAACTGTTATATCTATAATTAGTCTGTCTCAGCCAATGCATTCATCCTATTGTGAGGTCTATTTCAATGGCATAACTTCTGTAACTCAAAAATATTTTACTGACTCCTTGGTGTTAAGACACCACAACTAATTATGTTATCATAACTTTTAAAGAATGTTTCCTTACTATTTATTTATTATCTAACTTGTTCTAGATAAGATATGTTTCTTTTCATAAATAATAAAAGATAAAGCTAAGTGCTAAATACATAGACTAAAAAATAAACACAGCAGAAAGTGGTTATATTGAAGAAGTACATGAAGGTAGGAGTGGACATATTCCTGTACATTTGCTACAAAAATGCATATTGGCTTCCAAACAGTTAGATTAAGAATCGACACTCGGGTTGTAGCATCCCTGTTAAAGAGGGTAATAAAAAGAGAGGACTGATTCTGCTATAATCTGTGATGCTTACTTCTAAGGTAGAGATGGGTAAGTTGGCTTCTGTTCATAAATACATCTGATGAAAAATTTACATTTAGGTTAATATCTCTAGCTTCAAAACAAAGTCCAAAGGAAACCTATCTATATATTTTCTAATGCTTCTTATGGGGTTGCTTTGGAGTTCCTGCAAGTATTGGTATTTCTTACCTCCCCAAATAGGGTAGGAAAAGCAAATATCACATAGTTATTCAAAGAAACACCACATATCATGGTGAACCTCAAGATAGAAGAGCAAATTCAGGTTGAGAGGAAGAATTTAGGATCCTTTGAATTAGTGAACTCAACAAGTCACCTGAAATTTCACTTTGTCAAATATTTGTCTCTATGGTTGGAAAGATAAAACTCCCAAAGCATAAATATAGGGAGATAAATGTTTTGAAATACAGATATTTTATAGGCGAATAATATTAAAATATCTTAAATTTCAACACATCAGTGTTCCTTTTCTTGGGATCCCTAGATTATTTCAGGGGGTGAATTGTAGTAGTCGTAGAGCACATTGTAGATGGAAGGAAATATATCTTGGCACGTGATGAATGCTACTGTTGAAAGCTGCTCCTCTCACAAGCTAATATCATCTTGGCCAAGACAGAATATGGCTAACCATGTTCTGGAAATAATATTGTCTATTAGTTTTCTGAGTTGAGGCTTTATATGAAAAAGATGGTCAAGCAAGCATTTTCAAGGACTATGGAGAATGGCATCAAACAATTGGTGATATAGCCAGGATTCCCAGCAAGGACTGGGAATATGAATTTATGAGGCTGGTTTAAAAATAATAATCAGTCAATATACACTGGCGAGGTAGGACCCATTGATGGGCACATTGCCCTTTAATGATGTGCACCAAGCAAGAATTCTAATAGAAAAGAAGTACATGAAATCAAGAAAATTGCCATTTTTTCCCTTTTCTTTCTTTTTTTTCTAAAGAGAGAGAGAGCATGTGTGTACTTGGAAGGGGGAGAGACAGAGGGAGAGAGGGGCATGGAGCCTGATATGGGACTTGCTCTCATGACCCTGGGATCATGACCTGAACTGAAATCAAGAGTTGGACACTTAACTGTCTGAGTCACCAGATGCCTGTAAGAATACTGTCATTTTTTATTAGGACTTAAACATTGAGTTAAATAATTTCCAGAACTTCATTCTGTTTTTCCTTAAGGAGGCAGAGGAAAGATCCCTGAAGACCAATGACAGACATATTCTCATATTCCAAGAATTTCCCTAGAGGAAGACACAAGGCCCATGATATGGGAAGAATTGGGCTTCACTTTTCTCATAGATTGTGATATTCTGGGAGACCTGTTTTTCCTATATGGGTCCTAGAAAATTAATAGTCCTTTTTGATAAAATATCCCTATTTGTGGAAATGACAACTCAGATCAACTTTTCCCTAATAAGCAGAGTAAGGAAATGGAATCCTAGGAGGTGCCCATTAAGAAGGTCATTTGATGACCCTGCAAGATAAGAGGTGGACCAACATGGAGATAATACATTTGAGGCTAGCCCCCTGACAGTCCTCTCAGTGGGTTCCTCTTGAACATACCAATTGGTTAGGAGACTCCACAGTTTGGAGGCCCCTGGCCTTACCGAAGCAGTTTAGGGCAATTGCATGGTGTGTTCTTCCTTAGGGAGGTAGTTGCCTGTCATTATCTACTCATCCATGGGCTGTTGACATGCTTTGCTCTAAACCTAATAAAGACATTTTTCCTTTTCTTGCCCCATCTACCTTTCTTGCCCATCGTTTTCACTGTATATCTCTGTTTTAGCACTGTACATTTCTATGAATTTAAAAACAACAAAATTCCCCATCCGCCACTGAACAGCAGCAATAATTATAGAGCCTCATGTAACCTGGATGGAGTAGGGTGCCTAGAATCTCCACAGTTTCAGAAAGTTAAGTGAACCCAATGCATGAAAAATCAGAGCCTAGGAAGGGTTACTTCCTAAGTTTTTCTATCTCTGAGACTCATTGCAAATAGGACTAGGAGATCTATAGAGGGTGGGGGTGGAGGTGGGGAGAAAGTTAGGGGGATCTGGTGTAAATAGAAAGTCTCTAACCTCCTCTGTGTGTTGTCTCAACACCCCTTTGGCCTTACGTCTTACCAGTCATTGTAAAAATGAAAAATCAAAGTATAGAAAATTATAAGGGAAGGGAAGAAAAGGGAACTTTTCTTATTTTATGAAGAAAAGAGGATATTTAGAAGACATAATTAAAAATTGAGAGTGAGGGGGCACCTGGGTGGCTCAGTTGGTTAAGCAACTGCCTTTGGCTCAGGTCGTGATCCCGGAGACCCGGGATCGAGTCCCACATCCGGCTCCCTGCTCGGGCGGGAGGCCTGTTTCTCCCTCTCTCACTCCTCCTGCTTGTGTTCCCTCTCTGGCTGTGTTTCTCTCTGTCAAATAAATAAAATCTTTAAAAAAATTGAGAGTAAGATCAGAGGAAAAAAATGAGTATCGAAGAAATTGAAGTTAAGAATATAAAAGAATGAAGCTCCAAATAAAGAGTAAAGGTTAAATGTTAAAAACATAATAAAAAGGTAAAGCCGATGAGATTTAAAATAAATGAGAAAAGGCTACAGGCCAGCGAGATCAAAGGTTAAAACCAGAAAAGTAAGAGAGAGAAAAGATTATGATTTAGGAGATAGGATGAAAAGCTAAAAGCATAAAAGTAGATGAGGTTATATGAAGCACAAGAAATAGCTAACATGCTTAAAGGTAAAAATGCATATGAATGAAAAAGCTTTGGGGGCAATAATTTAAAAGAAACTAAGCACCGAGAGCATGAGAATTAGACAACCAAATGAGCTGAAATTGTCACTAGTGTGAGGACAGACAAGGGCTGAGTGAGGATTATGACTGTTGGCTTGGAATCGGCAAGAGAAATAAGTCAGTGGGAAGAGATAGACAGAGGTAGAGAAACAGAAAAGCTTGATGTGGTGACTGTTTGGGGAAGAATAACAGATGGGGACTTTATCTGGATGGGAGAATTAGGTTCAAGAGGCAAATGGTCAGAGTTTTCTAGAAAGAGTCATTTGGGACAGATACTAATGGTCTTAAATATTAGGATAAGGAATTTGTGCTCTCAGCCATTGGAAGTTTTTGGAGACTTTTGATCTGGGGAGTGACATAATTAACATTATGCTTTGATATAACATGAAATTAAAGGAAGGTTTACAAAGAAGAGGAAGAAGAAATAACTAGGAAAAAAATAGGAAGATTGTGTTAAGATGGGAGACAGATTATCCAAATCCATTTCCTCCTAATAGAATTCCTTTGAAATGATATAAAGGAAATAAATTCCGTAAGAACAAGGAAACACAAGGAAGAGCACCATGAGTGGGACAGAAACTTCTAGGGGTAGATATTATGGGAAGATAGAAAGCAGAGTAGTTAGCTAGATGGGAAAAGGAGGCCAGAGGCACCTCTAACCCAAATATGAACAGGAGACTGGACTACTATGGAGGCAGGCAAAATTGGGAGTTGGTGCAGGTGACTAAACCAGAATTGGGCCAAGATAAGTTAATCAGGTTCCCTCTCCTAGAAATCTAGAAGTCAGCCCAAGGCATTTTAGTTCAATATGAGCAGATCTTTTGAAGGTAAGCCTAAGAGCTGTGGAATGGCCATCTTCCAACTCTTGTAGGGGAACCCTGTCTACAGAAAGAGAACATACAGCATGTGGTGAGAGAGATGGAATCCCTTTGGCTTTCTACTTGGTGGGCATGGACTGAAGCAGCTGTCCGTGGCTTTCTTGAGACAGTCCAGGGGCGCCATATTTCCTTCCTGTCTCCACCTTAAATAACTGGAAGGTTTCTGTTATATGCATTCAAATCTTAACTGAGAAAACGAGTGCCATGGGTCTTATGCAAAGGTTAAGTGAGTGTTTTTCAAGAGGGTGGATGGGAAATGACAGTTTTTGTGTGTTTTCTTTAATTTTTATTTTTGAAGGAGGTTGTTGGGAGATAGATGACAAGATTCCCTATTTGAGATTGTGTTGGAAGATGTGAGAAATAAAGGCGACCTTGAAAGTAACTCATTTAACTCCTCATAAGTCAAATTAATGTTATGTGATTGCAGTGAAAAGAAAAAAAAATCCCCACTGGAAAGCACCCTGTGACCTCTTAATTAATATTGGCTCATTGACTAATCCTCTGAGGTGAATTCCAGTTCCATAGACTATAACCTCAATCAGTCCCCTGAAAGATTTTTCTGGCTTAAGGTATTGCTGTTTGTTATATCGTTCCTTAAAATTGAAAATGGTTTAAGTATTCCCTTTCCAGCTCCCAAATTGATGCTCTCTTCTGCAGAATTTACTCCTTTTCCCACATGCCATTGAAGTATCTAGTGACATCCAATATTTAAGCATCTAAAGAACAGTCTTCAGAGTGTGTCATTCACTCTAAAATAGCACACAAATTCTTTGTCAGACTTTGTGTTGTTTTTTCTTTCATCCTATAGCTAAGTCCCTTTTGTGCAGGGCAGAACAATTTTACCCTCTACCAAACTCTGATTTTTCACTCTGGTTTTTGGAGAGAACTGGGGTCACTAGTTAATGCTGGTTTTAAAATAGTTTTTATATTTTTAGTGCCATGGCCCTTTAACAGCCCTGGCTGTGGGTGAAATTATTAGGGAGGTTTATGTGTTCATTTTCATTGTAATCTCTCCAATAACTACCTCTCTCTCTCTTCTTCTTATGTTCTACCTCCCAGTTTCCTCCATATGTCCAAAGAGCTTTTCGTTTTCCCAGGATGCTCTGCCCTGGCAAACGGCTTGCTCTACATGGCTCTTTACTCCACAAACATCCAAACCCCTGCCTCTGTCAAAACATTTCTGTTCCATATCAAATATGCATATTCATTTCTAGATGTTACTGACTGAAAATATCTTAGAATATTCTGTTGCTAGAAAACCAGTATACTTTTTACCAGGATCTTTAGAGTGTCAAAGAAGTGACTTGTGGTGAAAATTTCAGGTCTGAAGACAAGACAGTCAATATAATGGACAAAGTAATGGACTCAGCCCTTGGGTCTATGACCTTCTCTTTCTTTGTGAACTGACCTTTCTCCCAAATGTCTGCATATCCTAAGAATGGCCCGTGGCTGCTGGGCTACACTGGCTTGCCTGCTGTCTTGGTTTTGCTCATTATACAAGGTGGGAAACTGAGTTCAGCTGGTTCAGTCAAATTCTCCCTCCAGGAATCTGGAGCTAGAATCAAGAGAGGGTTGTAACTTTATTATGTGACTTGAAGGTGGAGGGCAGCCATGTTTGCCAAGGGACTGATGATTTGGGAAAGCCGATCTGAAGAAAGAGGACGTAATGCCTGGGCAGAGGGAGCAGAATGAAGATAGCATGGAGGCTTGATGGGTTTACCTTGCCCCTAGACCTTCCTGGGTTCTGTCGTGGTCAGCGTGATACACTCAGAAATGGTAAAGAGGGGGTTTAGGTGGCTGAATCTTCCTTCATCTTACTATTCGTGTGGAGTAAATAATTTAAAGAAGAATTCTATTTATAGTAGTTAGAAATATAATGGCTTGTAACTGCTTATGAGGAAGAGACAGAACAGTGTTGGCTGAAAGAGTGTGCATATTAGGGGCTGAGATAGTGTCCTGAGAGATATGTTGTCTCTAAAATGAAGACAACATCCAGTGTGTAGAGAAGAGTTTCTCAGCTGACCAGCAGTGAGTGAGTTGTAGGTGTGATAAGAAATAGAGCCCTTAGCTCCTGGGGGACTCCCTTCCTGGTTATGAGCAACCTAGTTTTTCCTGGTTCACCATGCATACGTTACCTTTTGTTTCAAAATGTCTGTTATGACGTGAAGAAGGTTAGGAAGCTCTGACCCAGAGTATTGTTCGTATTTATTGAGTGTTCTGGGCTTTGCATGTATGCCTTATTTAAATTTCATAAGAACTTCATGAGATGGCTTGCCTTACTGTTTCTTTTTCACAGGTAAGAAGAATGCAAGTCCATATGTTGAGGAATCTGCACAAGAAATGCACACACATCTGATAGGGTTACGGAGCTGAGACACAAACTCAGGTTATATGGGTTTTGATGCCAGATGCCAAGGTTTGAGCCACAGCGCTGTACGCCTCCCCTACTGAGAAGATCTGCGAGCAGGCACCATGTTCTCTGAAGAGAAAGAAGCCCTGACACATAAACATAAAAAACACAAAAAACATATTTTTGCCGCAGTTGCTCCACTGACATAATACGTCCTTCTTGAGACAGTTGGCTTGCTACCCAGAGGATGGCTATGCCAACTCTGAGATGAAAGACACTATACAGACATTAAGGAACAAAGCTCACTGATCATTCCTCATCTCTGGTAAAGTGATGACCTTGCTTCTCTCCTTGTTAAACAGGCCACTGATAGTCAAAATCGGGCGACTTGCTGTCAGGAGGTGTGACCTGAGCAGCACTTACATTTTTATTTCTTATTTTTTGGGGGAGAGAGAGTGTGTTGCCGGGGAGCAGGGGGAGAGACGGGAGAGGGAGAGAGAGACTCTCAAGCAGGCTTCCTATTGAGTATAGAACTTGACTGTGGGGCTCAGTCTCAAGACCTTGAGTTCATGACCTGAGCCAAGAGTAGGACACTTGAAGGACTGAGCCACCCAGGTGCCCCCGAGTAGCTCTTGTTCTTGATACCATTAGCCGATGACAGTTGTCAACAGTTGGTCATTATTTGTCTTCAGTGAGCCCATTAATAAGCTAGTTATACTCCTTGCAAATGAAACATAACTGGCCAAAGAGGCCTGTTATTACTTTGAAACTACTTGGACTGGCCACATCTTGGGTGGGGTCCTCTACCTTACATGAGCCCAGAAAAGGAATAAGAACAAAAATCCAAAGCAATAACAACAACAACAACAACAACAACAACAAAACCCTTTTCCCTTTCTCTCTTTCTCTCCCTCTCTATTTCTCTCTGAGCCATTTCCTAGGGAAAAAGAAAATATATTTTGTTGGTTCCTAATCCTCAGGACAAAACTGTCACAAAGATACTATATAGTCGCCTAATTTAGGACTTTTGACATTGAAGCCCAATGTGCACCTCTTCGTTTGTTTAATCTCATCCTAAAATTCTGTTTCTTGTTACCAAGGATTCCTATCTAAGAGGGCTTAGGAAAGAGAATTTAGAGCTGGTGTTTCTGTCCCTCAGAGTGGGGCTTCTTCAGGTGATGGGCTGGCTGTTAGAGGCAGTCTTTGAAAATGGCAGCAAAACATTTCTCTTAGTCTGGGTCAAAATAAAGCTGCAGAGGTGGGGGGTTCCATCTCTGACCTGGGGTTTGACATTCTAGTGACTACTTTACCCCCCCACCCCCACCCCGTGCATAATGGGAGCTTGTGACTGATCCATGGAGAGCTTTTCCGCCCCTGGCTTCCTTGACTTTTCTCCCCTCTTTCAGAAACATAGTCATCACAAAAGAAGCACAACTGCTCTAGCCTCTTTAAAATAGAAGAATGACATTTTCGTAGGGAGTGATTGTAGTGATTGTAGGAGGAAGTGCGGGGATGTTGAGCTGGCTAGGAACCAGAGGTTTTTAAAGAACGACAGAAAGGTCCTTCACCCCTTAAAAAGTGACGGTTGTGAAAACAAGCCAATTTGAGAATTTGTCATCTTGCAGTAGCAGTGTACCCTTTTGTGGTTACTGATATCTGTCAGAGTAAATGCCGGTAAAGAGCTCAGCTGCAGGCTTCGCTGAGGACAGAGGAGGTTTGTGCTGGAGGGTGATGTGGGGGAAGGGACTTCGGCCCGAGAATCAGGATGCTCCGTCCCTCTGGGCTGTGACACTCAGTAGCTGCTGAATCTCTCTGCTTCTCAGTCCCATCTTCTGTAACACGAACGAATTGGACAAGGTTAACTCAAAGATCCTTTCTGGCTTGACATTTCTGTGATTCCAAGTCCTGGATAAATGCCACGAATCATAATGGCCTCTGCATTAATATTGTCTTTTGCCCCCAGTTTTTCTCAAGCAGATAATTGGCTCCTTCAGAGTCCTTGCCTAGCATTGAATCATGGCGGACAGGCAGTCTGCCAGGGTTGTAGAAGAAAAGCTTCTGCTCAGCAGCGTTTCCTCTCCGTCTCCTCAGTCGGCAGTGAGGCCGGACCCGCATGTCTGCATCTCGTCTCTGAGGCCAGGGGCCTCCCAACCTAGTAACCTCTGAGCCAAGTGCTCCTGTTGATACGTCTGCGCGCGGAGAGCGTGAACATGACATGTTGTGTCTCAGGGCGATCCATAGCACGATTGTAGGTTCTCAAAGCTGCAAAGAAGCTGAGACACCCTGGAGTCTCGGTTGGTCAGTTTCCCCCCCCCCCGTGAGCGCGGCTTGGCGAGGTTAGCGTAGCCGGCTACTCACGCACACACCAACCGAGGGGCTGCTGGAAGGTATTTTGAAGATGTGATCAATGCTTACAATCAGTCAACCTGAAGTCAAGGATGTAATTCTGGATAATCTGGGTGCACCAGATTCAGACAGCTGGGAAGACGTAAGGGCAGAACAGATTTCCTAGAAGGAGGAAATTCCTCCCGCAGGCTGTTGCTTTGGTCTGTGCCTGAGAATTCCAGCCCGCCCTTGCTGACCGCCTGCCCTGTGGATTTCAGACCGCCTTGGCCAGGCCCCATGATCTTGTCAGCCAGTTCCTTCCAGTGGATTCCTAATAGATATCTCCCGCTGGTTCTTCGTCTGTGGTACAGGCCTGACTGGTAAAGACCCCAAGTCCTGCACTCTTTTTTAAAAGATTTATTTATTTATTTATTTGACAGAGAGAAACACAGCCAGAGAGGGAACACAAGCAGGGGGAGTGAGAGAGGGAGAAGCAGGCTTCCCGCCGAGCAGGGAGCCTGATGTGGGGCTCGATCCCCGGTCTCCAGGATCATGACCAGAGCTGAGGGTGGACGCTTAATGACTGAGCCACCCAGGCGCCCCCCAAGTCCTGCATTTTATAAAAAAATAAGTTCAGTCCCCAGAGTTCAGTAACAGGACAGCTGGTGACCCTGGCTTGCAGCCATGTGAACGTCCTACAGCCCCACGTTTCTCTTGCTTGGACTCCAGTTGAAAATGGGGACACAATGGGGTGCCTGGGTGGCTCAGTTGGTTAAGCAACTGCCTTTGGCTCAGGTCACGATCCTGGAGTACCGGGGATCAAGCCTCACATCGGGCTCCCTGCTCGGCGGGAAGCCTGCTTCTCCCTCTCTCACTCCCCGTGCAGTGTTCCCTCTCTAGCTGTGTTTCTCTCTGCCAAATAAATAAATAAATCTTAAAAAAAAAGAAGGAAAGAGAAAAAATAGAAAATGGGGACACAAGGTCTCATCCCTTTAGGTGACTTTGTGCCAAGTGTTGAATGATGCGGTGGGCATGTAAGGATGGCACAGAGGAATGTTCCAGACCATTTAGCCTTAACGAGGGGATCGAATGCTCTTATTTTGCAGTAAGTTACGAACAAGGTGTTGAGGGATACTCGAGTCTTGGGAGGACGGTCCTGGCAGCATGCATGGGACATGAGATGGGGGAAAGTGTCGGGCTGTTCGGGAAAGGCAGTTTTTAATTGTTTGGAAGTGGCTGAGATGCCTTTGGGAATCTAATGCGGAGTTTCTCAACCTTAGCACTATTGACATTTTGAGCTGGCGCCGTCTTGGGCATTGTGGGAGGCTCAGCAGCATCCCTCGCCTTTCCCCGCTAGAATCCAGCAGTATGCTCTCAGCTGGGACAACTAAAACCATACCCAGACATTTTCAAATGCCTGTGGTGGGTAAAATCCCTCCTGCTTAAGAAGTACTTATCTAAGGGAAGCTAGGAATGCACATATGAAGAAAAATTTGCAAATAATTTAGGGGTATTTGTAGATTTCCCTGCAGTGCAGTTTATCCACAGTTAACATAGCTAATAATTAGGAGCAGAGTGAGGGTCTCTAAAACTGTCCACTGCACTGCTGCCCAGAAGTTTGTTCTCAGGGACAGGGAGAAGTCTGTCCTTCTGTCCGCACGACTCCGAGGAAAAGAACCCATGCTTATTCTATCTAGCACTCGATGATCTTTTCTATGTGACTATTTAGTATATTTTTATTAAATTGTCAAATGTGTACATCTTGTCTCATAGCTGGACTGGGAATTTCTGAACAGGAGGGAGCATGACCAATATTTGAGCATCATGATAGGTCTCAGGAAACATTGACCAATGGATTCACAGAACAATGAAGCCACCCCAAGGACAGAATTCCCTACCGGGGCAGTGGGGAAGCAGAGGGGTTCAGGCCATGTCTCCTCCTCCCTCCCATCAGAGAGACTGTAGCTTCACTCCCTATCAGGTTAATTTTGGGTAAATTTACACAAATGCTGAAAGCCTCAGGTCCTCATCTCTGTAATGTGGAAAATCATGGAGTTGTTCGGGGCATATAATCAGATAGCTCTGTAGAATATCTGACACAGAACTATCCCCTATATATTAGCCATTATTATTATTGTTATTATTCCTTCTGTTCCTCTATTGCAGTCCCTGGTTGTTGTGGGGTCTAGTCAGGTTTGGAGGAGTCTGGGATATCTGAAGACAGTGAGGGGGCAGCAGAGGAGGTGGGAGGCAGGTAGTTGCCCAGCTGAGGTTGAATCCGGAGCTGCGGCAGGTCCAGGGATGCACTCCTGCAGTGGGGGAGGACGCCGCTGGCCTCCGTGTCTCCCTCACATGGCCCCCGGGGGGTGCAAGGACTGATCCTGGATTCTCAGGGCATCTTAACAGCAGGAAGCAAACTTTGCATATTTTCCGAGCAGTAAATAGGCAATGTAGGTTCCCCTGCAGGATAATTAGAAAACCAAAGAGTCTGTGCCATGAAAAAAGTAGGGAGCTAGTTGTTCAGAAAACCCTCAGAATGGCTACTTGTTGAGGAGGGGAGGGAGGGGGTGTCTTGGAGTGCCCTGAGGGTGTGCAGAACTGAGGCAGCACAGGTGAAACTGCCCCTATCTCCTTTGGAGTAAAAGGTCCTCTTCAGACAAAACGTACTAACCAGCCCTTGCCTCCTCCTGTCAGCCCCGCTCAGCGATGAGCTCCCCGCCCAATTAGGCAGCCTCTGTGGAGATTGCTTTCATCAAGCCTTGTTAAGACGGAAAATAACAGAATGTTCTCGCTGCTTTCAAATTTACTTTGAAGCTTGCATTTATCTACGGGAAGGAAATGTTTCTTTCCCCTGAGCTTGTAGGTGAGTCCTGAAAGGAACAGGTGATGTTTCTCCAAATACTGCTCAGTCCAACAAGAGCATTATTTCTTTGCATTGCTAGGGATTAATGGCCAGGAAAATAAAGACTCTTCATAGGGAACTTGGGCATAAAGACATAGAGAAGTGTTAGGTAAGAAAATTCTCCAATCTCACTCAGAGTTTAAAGACTCAGGGCTTTGAGCTCTGCCTCTGTAACCACCATTCAGATCACTGGGAACTGGTGACAGAAATGGAAAACCACTGCGTTAAACCCCGTGAATACTTCTTCTGTTACATGCTTTCTCCCTCAAAATCCTTACTGGCTCTCCACTTATTGCCATATGTTATTAAATTCCTTAGCCTGGATTTCAAGATTGCTCATAATCTGGCCTCATACTACCTGGTCAATGACTACTTGTAGAATGATGAATGAGATAATCCAAGAAACACACTTAAGTGTAGAATCTAGCCTATGGTGGAAGACAGGTTTTATTAACATTGTTTTCATTTGCAAAAACTATTGTTTTTGTCTGCTAAGCATCAATCCACTATCCTCCTCCTTCAAGTGACAGTATTCCTCCCTTGAAGGAAAACAAGTCTCTTGCCTTTTCTAATCACACATTATGGTTTTACCAGCCTTGGTCTGCAGATAGACACGTGACTCATACTGGGTAATGAACAATCCTTTACTGGCATTTTTCAAACAGAAGCTGTAAGCAAAGCTTCGTTTTTTCCTTTGGATATAAAGTTGTTAAGGTATCAGCCCAGAGCTATCTGCAGCCGTATTTTATCCCATGGAGACAGGTGACCTAGGGAAAGGTGAAATATACAAAAACCCCCCAGAGATGAAGTGTGTATGTGTGGAGAGAGAGAGAGAGAGAGAGAGAGAGAGAGAGAGAGAGAGATATGAAGAAACAAGAAAACATTTAAGTCCCTGATTCTGGTAGTTACTGATTCCAGCCCTACTTGTAAATTTTCTTGACTTGGTTCTGTGAACCTATAACCATTCCCTTTTGTGTTCACTAATTCGAGGTGGCTTTTAATATCCTGCTGGCCACTTGGAATATAAAGATATGCAGCACAGCTCCTGTCCCCAAGGAATCCCATTTAGGGAGTGAGGATGACTGTGTAGAGAACACAGGGCTTTCTTGCTGGGAGTGAAAATAGCTGAGTGATCCTCCAAAGAAGCTTTATAATAGGGGTTCTTAACTGAAGGTCTAGAGACAAGGGAGGCATTCACAGAGAAGTTTAAGGGAATTACCTTCTGTAATGTGTTGCATAATTTTTAGGGCACATGATTTTTTTTTTTCAGGTATGGGTAGAGAATGTCTATAGAGTTTATAAGGTTCACAGAGAGGTACCTGAGCCAAAAAACGCTCTCAGGGAGGTCATGTATAAGAACTCCCCAAATGCTAAGTGATGGGGGAGGAATGTAAAAAGAATGTTCAAGGCTGCTTTCGCTATCTGGACCATATAGGGAATTCCTCCTGGCAAGTCTGCAGGGTAGTGACAACCCAATTGGCCTAGATCACAAAGAAATGGCCTCCTTTCAAAAGGAACCTTCAAGGGCCTTCAGCCAGGCACCTCTCCTGGTTTCAAGAGGGAGGGAGATCATCCTTAGAATTCCAGGAAGGTGAATAATGGGGTTAAGATACTCAGTTGAGAGCACTTCTGTCTGGAAAGACCTTTCTCCATGTACATGACCGCCTCACTTTCTTTAGACAATATGCAACTGTCTTTCTTATAAGCAAGGGTTTCTGTATATATTATGCTTGTATTTCTTTCTTTCTTTTTTTTTTTTTTAAAGATTTTATTTATTTATTTGACAGAGAGAACCACAGCTAGAGAAGAGAGGGAGAAGCAGGCTTCCTGCTGAGCAGGGAGCCTGATGTGGGGCTTGATCCCCGGTCTCCAGGATCATGACCTGAGCTGAAGGCAGTCGCTTAACCAACTGAGCCACCCAGGCGCCCTTCTGCTTGTATTTCTACTCTATTTAAATGCCCACCCCTGATACTCATTATTCCCTTATCCAGCTTTATTCAGCTAACATGTATCAGGCACTGAACTGCCCTTTATTTATTTATAGAATTTAAAAACACATTTATTTATATTTATTTTCTATCTCCCTCAGCAGAATGTAAGCTCTGTGGGAGAAGGAACGATGGTAGATTTATTCGTAGGTCTTATCTCCAGCACCAAGGACAGCTCTAGTCACAGAGTACCTGTTAAATGAGTAAGTAAAAAAAAAGTCTTCCCTTTCTCCTTCTACCTGAGTAGTAATAGTTCTTTCCCCTTCCTGGAAAGATGAAATATCATAAATAACATGGCACAGGCCAGATAGTTCAGACTGGATCCAAGCTTTGCTCTGAAAATACGTTTGTTGATAACAGTTACAATGATAAATGAGGTAAAGAAGGCTTGGTGTCTTGAGAAAGGTCTGAAAACCAGGCCCATCCTGGTCTCTTTGACTCACTTCTGCAGACATGAGGGGTCTGTGATGGGTTAGGAACTGACCTCACCTTCTGCTCTTAGCTCTGCCACACGCTCGCTAAGAAGCCTTGGCCAAATTACTTTCCTTCTCAAGCCGAGTGTCTTCATTAACACAGCACCTCCCTCATGATCTCTATGAGATACTGTGCTAAAGCACTTAGCTCAGTGTCTTAAGCAGGAGTTTACTGCTTCTTAAGTGTTAGTAGTTATGGGAACATGTGTAGTAGATGCTCAGTAAAAGTGACTGCTGTCATGAGGCTTTTCTTTCTTTTTTTTTTAAGATTTTATTTATTTATTTGACAGAGAGAAACACAGCTAGAGAGGGAACACAAGCAGGGGGAGTGAGAGAGGGAGAAGCAGGCTTCCCACCGAGCAGGGAGCCCCATGCAGGGCTCTATCTTGGGACTTTGGGATCATGACCTGAGCTGAAGGCAGATACTTAATGACTGAGCCACCCAGGCGCCCCCATGAAGGATTTTCTGAACCCTTCTGTACCTTTCTGTGCTCTCTAGTGATATTTATGATTTTTGTCTCATCCACTTAGCTGTAGTGACCTGTGTGTGTGTGCGTGTGTGTGGGCACGCGTGCTACATTCTTTCAAATAGAGGATATTTCCTGACCACTGAGACTTTTGCATTCCAGTCTGGCACCAAGTACCTAGTTCCCTTAATTCTTGGTGACTTATTGGAATGGAAAGTCCTGTCCTCCTTGACCCCTTATAATTTTCTTTCTGCTTTATTCTGTTGACTTGAAAAAAAGGGGTCTTTCTTAAAATGCACATTTGTTCCTCCCATAACGTTCAGAGAAGGGCTCTATGCACACAGGCAGCTCCTGATAAGCCAAAATGAATACCTCTTTGTTTGCTAATACCTTACATGAGGAGGTACCTAATCCTCCAATTGATTTCCTTTTGATTCAGGACACAGCAAAAATGGCTTTTGAGCAAATAGCTCATCTCTGTGATCTTTTCAGAAGGAGGAATTTCTTTGCAACCTTTACTGAAACCTGACCTCTTTCTTCCTTCCTTGATTTTTCCATCTATAAAACTGAGATCATAAAGATCCTAGTAAGTTTGAAAGAAGCCTGGAAACATTTCTACCAGTGGCTCTGGCCACGGCATTCTCTGACGGAGAGCCCAGTTCTCGACATTAGTGACCTGGAGCATTGTGGCTGATCTACTTCAGTGGTTACTTTTGGTTCTGGATTCGTCGATTTGGAATACATCCATGATGGAAGATTTCTAGGTGAAAGTCTCACAGGATTGCAGGCTCAAGACCACTTTTGGGGAGTAGGTGCTTAAGGAAACGATTTCTTTAGATCTTCACTCTAATGTCCCATCTTTCAGAAGCTCTCCCTGACCTTCCAGTTACATTACGTTCCCTATCACAAGCGGTCACGGTGCCCTGTGGTTTTCCTTCATGTTACTGATTTGTGCGGTTGTCTGTTTAAGGTCTGCTTTCCCCACTACACTGTGAGCTCTACCGTGTTGGGGACGGATTTGCTCGGTAGTGTGTGATAAGTCGTAGTTGCTCATTGTTGGTGAAGAAATAGAGAAGGAACAGATTCTTTTGGAACCGGGAAAGACCTGGTGGTTTTACTCTATGCTGCTTTGGAAGGTTGGTCTTCTCATTTATAATCATGAAGACAGGCCAGCAGATAACTATCCAACACAGCTGGTCTGTAACTCAGGGAGACAACGTCTTGCTGATACAGGTCTCTAAGCTCTTGGTAATACTGAAGTCCATTAAATTTCATAAAGAGTGTCTGATGAGAAAAGTAGTGATTTTTGGATCAAAACAGGAAAGGGTCAGAGGTCAGTTTCCAGAACGTGAAGGAAATCACGTATCTCTTCCTTCCAGGACTGCTATGTCTAGAGAGATTGGATGTAGACCATTACCACATAGAACAATCTCACTCTTGGACAAATACCTGTGGTGTCCAGAGGACACGTCTCTTTTCCTCATTGAGTCTCTTTTAGTCCTAATAAGCTGTACCTCAGAAGGGTTTCTCGGGGTCTCATCTCACTCATCCGCATTCCTCTTACATACACTTTCTCTCCCTCTACTCTCCCGAGGGATCTGGCTCCCCTTGGATGAGGCCAAACCTTTTGAAATTCTGTGGAGGATTCCTGTGGGTCTGTAATGAGCATGGCTGTGGTTCCCTCAGATTTTCCAGGATGGAGAAGCCTCCAGGCAAAAAAAGCCTTTGGCTGATTTTGGCCCCTTTTGTAACATAATTTTGCTGAATATTCTATAAACAGAGTCCTGGTTTCTTTACTCTGCCTCTGAGCTGGAGAATACAGAGTAGCATTTCCCAAGTTGTACTTTGTGCAATACAGGTTTCAGGGATTATTTACTTATTTATGTCACTCAGTCATACGTACTTAGTTAACATCTACTACTGTGTGTGGGGTTCTGTGCTAAAAGATGAGAAAAGAGTCATAGGCCTTCCTTTCATGGAGTTCACCATTGAGTGAAGAGACAGCTATTAATGAAGTAATCATTACATGTGAAATTTTCACGTGAGATGAGTTTCATACACAAACAGTGTGTGGTGTTGTGAGAACATGTGGTCGAGGGTAGGGGTTGGCAACTTTTTCTGTAAGGGGCAAGAAAGTAAATTTTTTGGTTTTGAGGACCAGTGGTCTTTGATCTAACTGCAGTTCTGCTGTTGCTGTAGGAAAGACAACACGCACACACATGAGCATGATTGTGTTCCAATAAAACTTTATAGTAGATGCCGAAATTTGAATCCTGTGTAGTTACTATATGTCACAAAATACTATTCTTTCTTTGAATTTTCTTTTCAAACACTTAATGCAAAAACGATTCTTAGTTTGCAGTCTGTACAAAATAGGTAGTGGGTTGACTTGGCCCATGGCCCATGTGTTGCTGTCCTGAGGGATCATGTAGGCTAGGTTTTGACATGACTGTTTTTGTAAACAGTTAAGTGTGAACTTTCCTGGGGGCAGGGGTGGACAATATGACTCCCAGAGGTCCCTGGGAGCCATAATGATGGCATTATAACTGCAGGAGAATTGAATGTATTTACTAAATGCTCAGTGGGGAAAACAGTAATAGTCCGTATTTAGCTGATGATGACCTACAACTTCTCTGGAGAGCTGTAAGATCCTGTTGATTCTCACGTCATCAAATGCTTATTTGGAAACCCTAATATCTGTGAGAGGTTGCCAAGTGGTGTTTCATTTCGTGGTCACTCCTGGAGCACCCAAGTAGAAAGGGGAAAAATTCTGTCCTACATCTATGTGTTTTGAGACGCTTTGAGTTTATTAGATCAGAGATTTGGATGGTAGGTTGAATTTTCCATCATATATCCAATTATTTCAACTACATATGTCCTCACCTTAAATGTGCACAGGAATTATTTCTTGACTTTTTGATTTGTTTTGTTTTGGATGGAAGGCAGTGCCCTCCATCTAATTCTTTAAAATTCTGTCCTTTAGTAGAGCCGGAGAAAATTTTGATATGTACTTTTTGATTAGCACTTTTCCAGCTATGTTCACCTCCTGGCCTGGGATTGCTGTCCTGTGACAGCTGTATGTCGGGATGCAAGGCATGCGGGTCTTCGTCTTGGGAGTTGGCTTGTCTGGGAAGCCAGTTGACACCAGGAAATGGTAAGTCAGCAGAAGACAACGTTGACTACCACCAAGTAACTGAGTTTGCTTTTTTTTCTGCCTCAGTCTCTTTCTCTGATTTCTGTGTCTTTTTAATTGCCACACCACAGCCTTGGATCAAAACAAGAAGGAAATAAAATACAATTAGACTCTCTGCTCCTTTGTGTAATGCTGTTGCTGAGGCAAATAAATGATTTGGGTGATTCTGTGGCACTTTCCCATTACATTTGTAGAGGAAGCAGTGTTCATTATACATCAGAGCAATTTGCTATAAATAATGTATTTATCTCATTTCCTGGAGTTGAGTTTAAATCCTCAGTTGGCCTCCATGTAAATCTTGCTTAAAGTCGTAGAACACGAAAGCTGAAGGGACCTTGCAAAGTCTCAGGCTGGGCTTTCCTGTTCTTAGAAAAGGAAACCGAGGTACTGGGGCTGTGGCGAGCCGACGTTAACTCCCGTCTCCTGACTCCTACGCTGGGGCTCTTTCAAGTCCAGCTTCCATTTGCCACCCAGAACCTGCAAACCTTCTGACGTATTGCTGATGTTTTCTTTCTATTTAACAGAGACAGTGGCCCCGCCAGACTAATTTTAAGACATAAGAGGGTTTCTCTCCGTGTCGCCCTGGGCCAGCCTCAGCAGAGATGTGGGTCCTGAACCGCGGGATGTCTGGCGGGCGAAATAATGACAGGGACACAGAAATCTGATGTAAGCTGACAGACCCGAGGTCAGTCAGGAGAGACCTATGAAGCAGGCTCAGCTGCACGCTCTGGCTTTTTAGCTTTGGCTCTCTAGCTCTAGCTCTCTAGCTCTGGCTTTGGCCTTCTTGCTCTACTTCTCTCTCTTCTTCTGTCTCTCTTTGCTTCTTGCTCTCTCTTTGCATTGCTTCTGTCTCTTTGCTGGCTCTCTTTCTCTCTCTTCACAGGCTCTCTTGCTGTTTCCTCGAAGGCCCTCTGCCTTTGTCTCTCTTGACTGACAGGGGCCCCAGTCTTTTATTATTCAAAAGTGAGGAAGTTGGGTGGTACAGTTAAATCTTTAACCGCTTTTGCACCCGCCCTAGAGACAGGATTAGTATTGTTACTCCAGGGTACAGAATGATTGCTTAAACTCACAGATGTTGAGACCATTGAGGCACAGGGATCAAGAAATACAAATAAGAGATACAGAAATATGATTACAGGGAGGAGGATTGAATGGAACCATATGTCTTGAATAAGTACACAAAGGACATATTGCCCTGACCCACAGGGTATGTAGCTTTCCAGATTCTAGGTGGGGAAAGCCCAGAGGTGCTTTCATTCACATTCACAGGTACCTCCACCAAAGTTTTCTGGTGGCTTGGGCATGGTGGGAGGGGCAGATCACGCAGCGTCCCCGACATCTCCGGACAGAATAAAGCAACAATAATCTTCCTCCCATAGAGAAGGATAGACATAGGACATACCTTTTGACTAGAGAGAAAAACGTGGGAGTGAGGATGGGGAGTATTTTACAGTAGCCAGATAAAGTCTCATAAACAAACCAAACACAAGTAATAAAGAAACTGCTTTTGCTCCCTGTGTATATATGGCTGGAGAGGAGGGTAACCAGTAAATGATTTATGGGGACTGGTTACTGAGCTTCTTTATAGGCTTGTTCATTGGGTGTCTCAGTAAGGTAAGGCAACAACAAGTTAGGAAGAGTTGGAATGGCAGCTGGAAAGGAACAGTTGAGTTTAGGTTCTGTTTTTTCCCCCCTTTTAATCTGAGAAGAGGGTAAAGCACTTTATATGAGGTTATGCTCACTCAGTTAGCGTTAGTGTGAGGGAGTCGGTGTTCCTTTATCACAAAGCACTTGTGAACATACTCTGTACTTAGCACTGTGTCAGAATCTTTAGAGGGTAGGTAGATCAAGCCCCCTGTCTTAGAACACAGACTTATTCATAGGACTGCCAGATAAAATACAAGATACCTGGCTAAATGTGAATTTTAGATAGATAATGAATAATTTTTAGTATAAACATGTCCCAAATATTGCATGGGGCATGCTGGGGGATCCTGCATTTTTAAAAAAAGATTTATTTATTTACTTAAGAGAGAGAGAAGTGAGGAGAAGGGCAGAGGGAGAGGGTGAAGGAGAGAGAAACTTTAGCAGACTCTGCACTGAGCATGAAGCGCAGTGTGGAGCTTGATCCCAGGACCCTGAGATTGTGACCTGAGCCAAAACCAAGACTCAGCCACTTAACCAGCTGAACCACCCAGGCACCCTTGTGGGGTGGGGTGGGGTGTTTTGTATTTTTATTGACCAAATCTGGCACTTTTACTTTTACTTCTGGCTGGGTAATGGAAAGTTTATTATATGGTGCAAAGACTTTATTGAGATTAGAACTAGAATGGCTCTTTAAGATCATTCTAAACCCTTTGCTTTAGATAAAGAGAATTTAGGCTTACAGAAGGTAAATGAATTGCCGTGGTTCACGCAACTGGCAAGTGGAAGACCTTGGTCCTCTGTTTTCTAGCTTTCAGGATGATGGGGGACACTGATTTAATTAGTAGAATGAGCACTGTGGACTGATGTAATTCAAGAAATCTCCGGGGGAAGTGAGACTTGAGCTCAGTTTTAAATGAAGGTAAAATCATTTGGGAAGGCATTCTGGTATCAGTGCAAATATAAGCAAAGGTGCAGAGACAGGAATAAATCATTCAACAAAGGAAGGAATGGAAATATGTCTCTGTGGGACATAGATCAGACCAAAGGATTCATGTGGGGAAGGAATGAAAACAGTGAATATTGGAAAGGTAGATGAACGAGCAGTTAGATTTTATAGCCCCTTGGCTACAAGTATAAGGATTTGAACTTTATTTGGAACCCCATAGAAAGGAGATGCTAAAGGTTTTTGAGTGGTTAAGTAAACCCTATGCCAATTTCCAAAACAATTTTGAAAGAAAAAGAGCTGTTTTAAGAATTGGAATAACAATTTTTGAAAGTCCTTAGGGATGATGACTTGTATACTTTATACTTCTCCTGGGGAGGAAGAATAGCACTATCCTAATGCTCTCTAGAAAATGTGCTAAGGGTAGGACATAATGGGAATTCCCCACTATGATTACAATCTCAATTGTGGTGGGGACCAGGATTGGGGACCTCTGTTTGTGGTGTGTGGGTGTTCCAAGTGAGATAACCACTACCTTCTAGAGCAGCATGATCCAATGGTTAGATATAAATCCTTGTCACAGCAGAATAGAGTTCAATACCAAAGGAATATCTTGATGACTGGTCTGATGAACAAGTGGGATTCTATTTGAAATCCTTAGTGTAAGGAGATTGGTGATGAACAATTTGAGAAATTAATGGACAGGGACGCCCATTGGCAGCAAACATACAAAAAAGCCAGTGACCCTTGGGTAAGTAAGTCTGATTAATTAGTAGCCAGAAAGTAAGCCTTCTGCAATTACAGCTCGGAGTTCATTAAACTTGACTGAGTAGGAGGATCTAGTAAAGAGGTCTCATTTTTCACTTAGTCCTAAAGGGTCTAAGTCTTGTCAATCTTTCAGACCAGTTGAGGAGTACACTGATGTAAGGAACAATTAAGTCCCTCTTTTACCCTAACCTCTAATTCTTCCTATAAACTAATTTAAAAGATGAAATTATTTTGATTGAGGTAAGCATTAATTATTTTATCAAAGTTAAAAGTTTTGACAAAGGCCAATGTTTCCAAGAGACATGGCTAAGGAGGATGAATATTCATAGAACTTTTAACAGAGGTAGAAGATCCTTGTTTGCTTGGTAAAGAGCAGAGGGGATCCTAAGGGGAATCAGTAGGAGTTGAGTGTGAGGTCTGGAACTGCCAACTGTGACGATGTCACCATTTTTCTGGTGTGGGCGCCATTTCCCATCGTCCTCACATGACGTCAAAACCTAGGTGTCTCCATTTCCAATTCTGTCTCACTCTGTGGGACCTGTGCTCTGATGTAAACTTTGCATGTTCAAGTGAACTACTTTCTCTGTAGAACAGTCCCCAGTGGGTTGGTAAGGCAGGGGCCCTGCTGGGAATCGGGAATCTGATGGGGTTCACACATTGAAGAGGTTGTAGCTCATGTTCTACTCTGGAAAATCTGTGGCTTTTCTCCATTTTGGTGCTGACACTAAGGGATAAACATAAGACACCCCATTGCTGAGGAACGTCCCAAACTGAACTCCTGGAGTCAGCATCTGCACATAATTACTTAGGGGGCACATCATTCTTTTATGGGTGCTCACTTAGTAAAGCATTTACATTTACATTCACAGCTCATTAGGTTGCTTGTGAATTTGATTTGAACATTTTAAGTGGGATTGTTTTTAATCTTTGGAGGCACTATAAACCCACAGTCACGCTCAAACTGCCACAGACTGTTGGAAGGAAAACCATCTAACTCGTTTGTTTTGCTTCCTAGGAGGAGTTTTAAGGTAAGGGTTGAACTGACCAGGAATGTTCTAAGGGTATTTTTTTTTTTTCCCCCTGAGCCCAAGGCTCATGGAACTATTCTGACCAAAAGTAAAGTTACTTGGATCTCTGTGGAGAAAGAACAAAATGAAACGTGACTTTTGAATTGTTATAAAAAATTATAAAATAACAGATCTTTCAACCAGATGTTTAATTTAAAAATAGCAAACACTGCAGACTTTCTAGAGACTGTCAATGGTTTGAAAAACCAATTCATTCTCTTCCCTTGGGCTCTTGCATTGCCTGGTAATGAGCTCTGTTGGTCTTTAGCAAGGCAGTCGCTATCAGAAGCACATTGGGAAGTGCACCATCTAATGAAAAAAATATTTTTAGAAAAACAGATACATTTTGCAATTTATTCATGTTGCCAGGTGTTCCTTAGCTGTGCACTTTGGGGCTCGAGTTAAGTGCCTGCTGTTTTCCTTTTTCATGGGAAAACTATAAAATGAGAGATTTGCTGTTGTGCCCTGCTTAATGAAGACAATTCTTCCTTGAGTTTCTGCAGGCATGTTTGATTTTAAATTCAAATGCAATGTCAAGGGGACCTCTCCTCACCTTGATACTTCAGTGTGGGTCTTGGTAGAATGGGTGGTATGTGGAATAGCTACATATTGTAGTCTGATTTTCAACATGCACTAGGAAAAAACCAGTTAATCCCTCGTGACCTTGGAAATAACTGGTTACATGTGATTAGTGTTTGTTTGGATAATCATATGGTGAGGGAAGTTCTGGGACAAATGCTCTTCAGAGCTTCTTACTCAAAATGAGTGCTTTTTTGCGAGGGGGCAATTTTCAGTAAGATAACTTATTGATACGATGGTTGTTAAGAAAATGGGAAAAAGGCACTGGAGAGAGAGCAGTGTGAATACAAGGATTTGTCTGCTTCTGCTAGACTGAAGTATCTGTGATCAAACCATGACTCAGCAGGAGAAAAAGGGAAGTTCGAGTCTCTTCGTCCTCTTTCCCTGCCGGCCCCCAGGGCAGGTCGAACCTTCCAGCCAAGTCAGCCCTATGGAGCAGCCCTCAGCTACTGTCCTATCCTTTGTTGCTCAGAGGCTCTCCCTCTGGCTCTGCATCTGGTTTCTTTGGTCCCTAGGTTTGCACATAATCCTCTGACAGTTCAGATTTTTTACCCTTTTCACCACCCTAGGTACTTCTGTCAATCAGACCTGGCCATTTTCTCCCCATAGGAGTAGCTAGTGTCCAGGCACTCTCTGGTAGACTGTCCCCAAGGCTCTGAACGTCCCAGAACTCAATATAGACATCGCAGCTGAGACTTGCACCTATGTAGTGCAGGTCGCTCCTCCTCCCCGCTTGACGTCCCCCAGAAACCCAGTGACTTTAATAAGGGATTCCTATGGTCTTAATGTTTATGCTCCCAGACTTTGTGTTAAAATCCCAACCCCCAAAACAGTGGTATTAGGAGGCGAGGCCTTTGGGAGGTGATTAGGTCACAAGGCTGGCACCCTCATGGATGGGATTACTGACTTATCGAAGAGGCTCCTGAGAGATCAAATAACTCTTCCACAGTGTGAAGACACAGTGGGAAGGTTCTGGCTGTGAGCCAGGAAGAGGGCTTTCACCAGAAGGCAATCATGCTGGTGTCTGGATCTCAGACTTGCCGGCTTCCAGAACTGTGAGAAATAAATTTCTGTTGTGGATAAGCCACCGGCCTGCGGTGTTTTGTTATAACAGCCTGAACGAATTAACACTGGGATCCTTAATATTAGAGACCCTCCAGGATCCGGAAAATGCTCAAGGTACAATTTCTGTTTCAGCAGGACTCTAGATTTTAGACATTAACCAGCTTCTAGAAGATACGGGGAAAGAACAAGTGTGTTTAGCTGTGGTGGTTGGTGGACTTTATATCAAGCGCTACGCTCCTCTGGGAGGTGCCATTCTCAAGATTCAAGTATGAATGGTGCCCCCTAGAGTTGTGTTATGTGGTGGCCTTAGTGCCTAGACTCTTGGCAGGTGAATTTGTTAAATATCTTATGTAATAGATTCTAAGTGTCTTGATGACAGGCCCCATATTCCCCATAGAACTTAACATAATGCTTTGCATAAAGCCTGTATTTAATAACAATCGGTTGAAGGGGTGAATTTGGATAAGCTCTGGACAGGAAAAATACAACGAACAAAATAAAATATAAAATCAAAAAAGGAGAGAAAATTGTCTTTTTTTTTCTTTCCACACAACATTTGAAGGCAGAGGATCTAGATTCGAGCTATCACTCTAATATTTACCAGCTGCGTGCCCTCAGTGTCCTTATCTATCAAATGAGCATAATAACTATTGAGTTTCCAACCTCAGAGAGTGGTTGTGAGACTCAGATGACATGATAATTATGCAGTAGTTGCCTTGTGAGGGTATTTTCCCAGCTTAAAATGACCCCTTTAGCTGCTGGCTCTAGATCTCCCTCCTCAGGATTGGGTCCCTGGCAGCCATGTTGTATGATGTGACCCAAAACCTTCTTGAAAATAAGGAACTGGATCAGCACTGAGCACTCGACCCAACCGGGAGCACTCTGAGTCTCTGCCCTGGGAATTGGGAGAGGGGCATGAGGGACTCAGTCTCCACTGTCTGAGAGGGTAACTTAAAAACGCAGTACAGGAAGGAGAGACAATGAGTGGTGGGGCAGTGGGGTGCGGCAGAGAGAGAGGGAGGGAAACAGACTCCCTGCTGAGTAGGAAGCCAGACTCTGGGCTTGATCCCAGGCCCCGGAGATCATGACTTGAGCCCAAGGCAGATGCTTAAATGACTGAGCCTTCCATGAGCCCCATAATTCCGTATCCTTAAAATAAACTCCCATTTATGACCCAGCCAACTCAAGTTAGGTTTTGCTTCCTTCAGTCAAAGCATTAAAGGACTTTGTGATGTATTTTCCCTTTTTAAAAATTTTTTAAATGAACATATAATGTATTATTTTGGTGATGTATTTTCTAACACAATAATTTTTACCCATTTATATAAGTATAGCTTGAGAGCTCCTCTACCTCATTAGAGATTTCTGTATTTTAAAATTAATAAGGCATAGGGGATCTGTTTCTGGCAGTGCTGATCAGATGTCCAGAGTTTCTAGTCATGCCGCTGTCTCTTATTCTCTCCAAGGTAACAAACATCCCAAGCCCAGCCTCAGTCTCCATGGTGATCAGGAAGTGCCCCCCCCCCCCATTTCTGCTTGGTGAGGCCACACAACATCCATGAGCAGAGGTGAGTGGTATGCTGAATTAATACTGTCAGGAAGCATCAGGGGAGGAATGGGGCCATTGAGGCTCCTTTTTACCCAATTAATGACTTTTGTTTCTGCCTACCTTTTCTCCAGTGCACCGGAGCAAGGTACAGAAAGCTGCTACAGAAAATTAGCTATAATTTAGGTAATATCTCGAATGCCCTGTCAGTCACTTGATTATGTGATTGAAAGGAACATTTCATTTGGAGATTTGCAATTTTCTGGTGCTATTGGCATTACACAATTACGTTTCCTGTCATTTATCACACTGTGGAATACTAAGACAAATTCGCTTCTCCTTACATTTATCATATTACTGGGAAATATAGAGACAGATTTAGCCAATTGCTTTACATCAAATGATGCCCCTTATTAGCTAGGGATATTCTGCAGCTTTTTGGTTCAAAGATCTCTCTTGAACATACTCTGCACCAAGAGGATTTCCCCCCCACCCCAATTACTTTGAAATTGAGATTTTCCCCTTAACTACAGCACTGCCTTCCAAAAGGAGGAGCTGAGACCTATCTGCTTCTTGCAGCAGGTGCCCTGAGTGAATGGAGAATGTCAGCACTGCAGAGGGGCTCCCTGCCCCTTGGGAGTCTGTGTGCAATGCTGCCGAGATGGGCATCTAGGCAGAAGGCTAGATTAAAGCTTTAGCAACATTTAAGTACCAACTTGCTATGGTCATATTTAGAGCTACTTCAAATGTCGCTTTTAAACTAAAGTAACAAATAGTTAATTGAGGCAGCAGGTAGAGAGCTTGTGGGGTCTTGCAAAAATGAAATTTTCTGCAGGTGGTTAGGTGCTCTTTACCCCATGGACTGCCCTTGGTTTTTCTTTTCTTGATAAAGATGATATTAAAAATAATTCAATCTCTGCCCATTGGCTTAATTGAACCTTTTAAGTAGTTTGTTTGCACCCTACGGCTGCCTCAGAAGCTTGTGCTCCTCAAAAATATATCGACTGCCCAACACCAGCTTATGCTTACAGAACTGCACTAGTGGTTCCTGAGGAATCTACAATTTATTTAAATATTTATTTATTTTATTTTAGAGAAAGAGTGAGCATGCATGGGGGAGGGGCCGAGGGAGAAAGAAAATCTCAAGCAGACCCCCCGCGGAGTGTGTGGACCTGATGTGGAGCTCGATCCCACGACCCACGACCCTGCGATCATGACCCGAGTGGGAATCAGGAGCGGGTTGTTCACCCATGGAGCCACCTAAATGCTCCTTGGAATCTACATTTTAAACAAGTTCTAGAGATGATTTTGTTCAGCACACTAAACCACTCGCTTGTATCTCTGGGCGCTTATTAGAATAACCCAGGGAGATTTTGAGACTTCAGATACCCTGGCTGTACCTTAATCGGATTAAATCAAAGCCTTTGCTATCAGACGTGTGATTGTGAGATTCCGGCAGCCGTGCTTGGGAACCCCTGCACTGAGCTTCACGAAAGTCACCATGAAGAGGCACGACACCTGGATTCCGGTCCTCGCCGTAGCATGCCAAGACTGATCTGGAACCTGCTTTCAGAGTTACGGAGAGCCGTGACCTCTCTGGTGCTATTTGTGGTCTGAGGACAGCTGGTCTCATCTCCCGGGGAGGGGTGGGGTTCGGTCTGGTCGGGGCCAGATCTCTGGGAACTGGAACAGAAGTCAAGGCAATAAATATTAGAGGTGGTAAGCACTCTGACCACTACCCACCCAGGACTGTCTAGGCTTAGGGTTGTAGGTGAATTCCACACTGTCTCTGCTGGCGGTGCTGGGGCGCCTCCATTGTCGTCCAGCTCTGTTCTTGGTTAAGACTGAGGGCATTTGAGCCTTTCTGCTGTAGAGAATCAGTGTCTCCAGTTGGTCTGAGCTGGGGAAAGGCAGGTAGGATTGCCGCTGTGTGCCACCTTACATTTGGAGGTCCTTTCCTACTTGCCCTGGTGCACCCCGAAGACCCAGAGCAGTGGCACAGAGTCCAGAGGGCCGATGGCTGCTGGGCCGAACATCTGTGTAGACTATCCCATTGGGCGATGTTGGATAAGCAGTTTGCCTCCGAATTCCAGTTTCTGTGCTTCAAATGGAGTTAGTTGGCCTTGGGTTGTGAGGCAAGAGTGAGTCCCTAGAATATTTACACTTGCCATTGAATAAAAACAAGCTATTCTCTTTTTTATTGTCCCCATTGCTTTGAGGTACACTGTTCTATTAAAACAATTTAAAGATGACACTTGATCTTCGCCAAAAGGCCGAGAAGCGGTAACAAATTAAATGTGAAATCTTTGCTCAGTATCGTACATTTCTGTGCCTCTCCCCTTTAAAAAGTAGTCTCCACTTAGCCCCATCCTATCTACGCTTTCAGGCCTGGGTCTTTGTTATGCCAAATCAAGATTTTGGGAAACGCACATTATTATTGTTCTACCTTAGTGACTCGTCTCTGAACAATCATTGGCCTTTTCACTCATTCAGCAACCTTGTATTAAACCCTAACCATGTCTCAGTTACTGTGCTAGACACGGGGCACATGGAGATGAAGTGGGCTTCTTGCCCTGAAAGAGTGTGCAGTATCGCAGGCTGGTGTGTGTGTACCAGGCTCGGGGGGAGGAGGCGGAGTCTGTAAAAGCTAGTCTTTTAGGGATTTGTTTGGGGCCGACCCTACGAAATAATAGAGTAACAGCTTTATACTTCTTCACGTCTTCTCACACACCAGAGTTCATTTCAGGGCTGAGCACATCCAGGAGGGAAATCACACGGGGAATCAAGGCTCGTGTAAGCCATGCGAATCCCTCCAGGTTACACCTGAGTGAGTAGCAGAGGCAGGACTCGCACTCAGGACCCCTCACTCCAAGTCTGAGGCCCTTGCAACCCACTGTGCAACCCCAGGCCTCAGCTGAAAAACACAAGCGTCTACATGCACACGTGCACACACACTGAGTTTTCAGCATGAGCGTTGAAAGAAGTTGTTAGTAAGCCATTCTCTGTGTTTCCCACCAGCCAGCATTTTAAAGGGGGGCCTTCCCAGAGCTTAGGATAAGAGATCTAGGTTTTTGCTTCCCAGTGGGACGGTGTTGGGTGGCGGCAGCTAGGGTCCATCAAGGGTTCAGTCAGGCCGTCTGGCCAGGTCTGCAGCGACAGGTGCTGGGACCCTTGCCAGGGGTGAAGTTGGAACTTTCTCTCTCTAAGGAATTATGCCTGCCAGTGAGGTAGAAGTAATCACTCGCTCCTGCTAATTGAATTCTAAACTTTAAAGCAGAGGTTCTGACTTAGGTTAACGTGACATGGACCAATTTGAAAATTTAACTTAAAGAAGAAAAAAAAGCAATGAACCTCAGTGCTTGAAATGCGGCAGGCTAAGTTCCTTGGGGCCAACTGTCATAAGTGCTAAGGGCGCTGGGCCTGCAGAGCTGTCTTCAGGGTGTCCTCCTTGGGACCCTGGCTAATGCGGAAGGCTTACATTACTGTACGACAGGAAATCATTTACATCAATTTCATTCTGTGGCTATTCCCCCAGTGAAATTCCCACGCTTAGTTCCAACCTGTTTTCTTAAATTTTATTTTGATTTTTTTATTTACTGCCTTTGGGTAATAACAGTCATAACTAACTTTCACAGATTGCTTTCTATGCACTGGGCAGGACTGTAAGGAAAGGCGTACTCACTGATGGCCGTCTTCAGAACTCCCCTGGGAGTCAGGCATGATTTTTCTCCGTTCAGTGGCTGAGTTAACTGATAGCCACAGATTGGTCAAGTAATTTTCCTCGAGTCACGCAGAGCTGGGAAGGTGGAAGACGGGCTATGGATCTTGGGGAGTGGCTCTGGAGTCTCCGCGTTGAGCCTCTCAGGGTACTGTCCAGTCCCTGTGTGATTTCTCCTGCCCGGGGCCTGTGGTATGACGGGGGGCCACGGTCAGTCTGTACGCCACAGTGTTTTGAGACCTTAGTGGCTACAGGCTGGGAAGTGTCCGGCTTGAGATGACACATTCCTTCCACACCTGCAGTACAGATACCATTTAAGACCAAATAACCCACATAGCCCTGTAGGGGGAGGAATTAATGAGTCTCATAGGGGTCCTAACTGCCATCAGCTGCTGTAGCCCTTCTCTTCAGACCCCTCGGTGGACTTAGGACTGTACCCTAAGGAGCAGAGATTCTCACTCTTAGGCATCCCAAGGAAGGAGTTAACATTGGTCCTTCCAACAAAGGTGAGAAGAAAAGAGCGTTTCTGAGGTGAGTGAGTGAGCTGCCCTTTGGAAAGTCACGCGAGGGGTTCCAGGACAGGTCTGCACCTCTGCAATGACTGTGAGCTATTGCTTGTATGCATCTTTCTCTCTGTGCTGCCGGTTAAGGCTAGGACTTGGACGGCAAGACGAAACATGCCTGTATTTTTCCCCGAGGCCTAAGCGTTGACAGTAGCTCTGGTCACCGGCAGAGACCCGCGTGCCTGTGAGGCAGCCCCTTCCCGCGGCCACTGCTGGGACTCGTGTCCCAAGTGCCCGCGGTCGCGGGGGAATCTCTTGTTGAGTTCCTGCTCCTCCTGCTGCGGCAAGGACTATCAGGACTGGGTTATGTGCTAGAGGCTAGCACACGCCTCTAGGGATTCCTGATTCCTGAACCTCTCAAGGGTGGAGGGCCCAGGGAAATTAGTTTGGAGATGAGGTTTGTGGAATGTTTTCTATTGCTGTAAGGAAGACACTCTTTATTTCCCAACACGTCTTTCTTTCCCTGGAGTGGTTTGGGGGGGCAGGAGTGGCCTGATAGGGGTGGTGGGGCTTGGCAGGCTCGGGCACCGAGCTGGACTTCATGGACCTCTACAGGAATCGCTAGAACTTAGTTCACGTTGAAAGGATGCTGTAATGGCCCCCACCCTCAAGAATGTCAGAGCAGACCCTTGTCCTGTTATCTAAGCCCAGCAACGGGCAGGCAGTTACCCAGCCCCCTCAAGCCCTGCAGAGACCTAAAGAAATTCCATAAGACTGTAAGCGTGCAACTCATCACGTACCCCTTGCTAACCCAAATTAGGACATATGTTCCCCTGTAAAGGTGGTTGGGGAAACGATTGGCTGCCTGCGTGCAGACCATGGCTGTAGGGTCTTAAACTAATTGGCTATCAAGGTGCAGGCTTTGTTGTAACAGATACTGTAATCATATATAAGGTCATCCCCGGAAAAGCTCAGGGCTCTCAGCCGCTGACTGGTTTGGGGTCAGGCTGTGAGTCCGAGCATGCTCAAATAAACCCTTTGCTTTTGCATGGAACTGGTCTCTCAGAGTCTTCCTTGATAGGTGCGGCATTCTAAGGCTCCCAGCCGACTGCCCTCTTGGGTGGTCGACTCTTACAACGTGAGACCAGCTGTCAGAGAGTTAAGGGTCTAAGATGAGTTAAGACTCCCACAACAGAAACAGTTTCTCTATATAAAAGTACTTTCTTCAAGAGGAATTCTCTTTTTGGTATTCCTTTACCCTCTGACCTAATTTAAAACACTGTTATTTATTTATTTAAGATTTTATTTATCTATTTGAGAGAGAGAGAGAGAGAGAGAGAGAGAGAGAGTGAGAGACAGAGAACATGAGAGGGCAGAAGGTCAGAGGGAGAAGCAGACTCCCTGTGGAGCTGGGACCCCCGACTGGGGACTCGATTCCAGGACTCCAGGATTGGGACCTGAGCCAAAGGCAGTGGCTCAACCAACTGAGCCACTCAGGCGCCTTATTGACTTATTTATTTTTAAAGGAAACCTGGTTGTAACGTTCTGCATGGACTCTACTCGCTAGCTGGTCAAGGCTTTGGGGGAGTGAATAATTAATTTCTTGGAGTGTCTAGTTCTTACCTGTAAAATGGTGATAATAAGAATATGGATGATTGGCAGTGTTCGAGCTCAGTATGATCTTCAGCCGAAAAGAATCTTTATCCACAATTGGAAGAATATTGCAGCATCTTCATTTTAGACAGAAGCCTTCGTAATTTGGTCTTTTTTGCTACATCTCCATCCTAAATACTGTCTCTTTACCCTGACAATCCAAACTGGTTCAGTTAGACACAAAGATGTCTCTGAGGGCCATGGGGCTTTGAATGCCCAGGCTTAATTAAATGACAAGTCCAATTTCAATGATACTGATTTACTTGTGGGAAAAGTGCCAAACCTCAAGTGAGTTTAACTGAATTCAAGTGTTATGCTGTTTATTCATCCCCTACAAAATAGCTGTGTGTGTGTGTGTGTGTAAGGATAAGTAATCATATATTAAAAACTATACAAATGTAGTATAACAATACATACAGAAATAAACTCATTTTTCTGCATGCTGAGTTTGTCTTGCTGTTCCCACCTCAAACTGAGGGTGGCAGCAGAGACTTGGAAAATATAGTCTGCGTCATCCAAGTTCCTTTTCAAGGTATATTAATGGTAAGGAAATGATTGTGCCAAGTAATAAGTAAATTGGGGCTTTATTTTGAACTCCAGTTGGCATTGCTTTATAATTTCTCATCTCATTCTTATGGAAAAAGTGGTGAAAAAAGGCTGTGCTCTGGGACCCTCAGTGATGTGTCTTTCAAACAGGCCTTGCGTTATTTTGGGCTAATCACTTTCCCTTTCATTGGAGAGCACAGCCCCCTCCAGGGAACACCTTCCTTTTGATGGAGCTTTATTGCTCACATCTCATCAGCTGGCTTCCAGCTTCCCGTGGAACCCAGAGCGTGTCTTAAAGTTGGACTACTGTACTGAACTTGGCTTGGTCCTTGAATTCTTTGTGCACATGTCTGTCCCCTGCTGATGTGGGCAGTGACCCGTGTCTTCACAACTCACAGGATCAGAGAGCTCAGGTGACTTTGTCTGTCCCTGACAGGTGCCCTTGTGACTTGGTCTTTAGTTCCAGGACTGGCGCGAAAGAGGGAAGCTGGGCAAAGCCCACTTTCACCTACCAAGTACTTCTCGAGCCACAGGTGATCAGAGAATGTCTTCACGAATGGTGGTGGGGCGAGGGAGAAGAGAGACAAGGTTGTGTACCACTGTGTATATACTATGCTGCCATTTATGTAAAACGGTGTCTCTATATGTGGCGCGTACATAAAGGAATTAGAAGGAAAGATAAAGTCTATACCTAAAGGTGCTTACGATCTATGTTTGGTGAAAAAAGCAGGTTTCATATGAAGTGTAGGAGTCTAGTTAGGGAAAATGAAATGACTAAAGGCCTGTAGATGTATGAATATGCGCAAATGCATTTAGATGGATGAAGATGAAGGTCTGAAAATGTGCATAGCAGCCTTCCATGAGCTTTGGGATTGGGGGAGAGAGGGAGGGAGGTGATTGTGGTGCAGGGAAGGTGATTAGCTCTTTATAGAACTTCAGTAGAGTTTCACCTGTAAACACTTATGGATTCCTTTTAGCATTTGAAAACCTCCCACAGGGGAGGAAAAAAAAATGACTCAGTTGACTCATATGACACAATTCAATGCATGCTTCTCTTCCCAGTCTAAGAGGCTTGAAAAGACTGCTTGAAAACAGGCTGACTATCTCCCTGATGGAGAGATTTTTTTTTCCCTAAAAGCCAAATGAGTCATCATGAGCTGATTCCAAGGTCTTCAATTTCTCTGCTGTTTATTATCTCTGAATTTTCCACATCAGGTTGGGTTATACATAGTCATTTGTTTTAAATGACTGCACATATTAAGAGGATATTTATTGATCATTTCGCTATTTATTTCTTTAGATGTAATTCTTTGGGTTCAATGATTATCCCTATTTCCATGGCAGTATGTGAAGCATTTCTAGGCAGCCTTGGGAAGGACCAATGAGAGCTTATGGGTAATCATCAGGAGCACTCAGATCATTTGATTTTGAGCTCCCGTTGGCTGAACTCCTCTGTCCTTCTGTCTCTGTACCTCCCTCTCTTCTTCCTTGGTTCCCTTGCTCAAAAACTTATTGAGCACTCACTACAAGCCAGCCAGCCACCGTGCAGACCCCAGAGGTGAGCGACTCTGTCTGGAGCTCTCCTGGCCACATCTGAGGGTGAAGCTGGGGGTCCTCACTCTCGCCTTTGTGGCCTCACTAATGTACCCTAACATCTAAGACCCTCAGGGCCATCACTGTTCTTGGTCTGGCCATGCTGCTCCTTCTTCCATTTCCAGAGCCGAGCACGTGCTGGAGAGGCCTGCTTACTGCCCCTTGCTGAGACTCTGATTACTGTTACTGGTTGTTTCAGTCTTCCATCCTTGGAGTGGGTGGTTGGGGCTGCCTTGTGCTATAGAGCTGGACCCTTCTGGCATCTCTGTCCTGTTTGCACCCCACCATTAGGGGAACAGGGTGTCTCCTCCTCCTAGTGTTGGAGAGTTCTTCCTAGGTCCACAGACCACTCTGATCCACCACCTCTTTGACCCTGCATGCATGCACATTCGTTACCTTTTAGGCACTCACTAAATTTTATATATGTAATTTTTTAAATAAAAGATTTATGTGCCTTTTTTTTTTTTTTTTGCTCTGGAATACCACTAGTGTGTTTTATAAGCGCAAGAGCTGACAGGGGCTCTGCTTCTTTCATTACCAACTGACCTTTCACTCAATTCTCTATTCCCTAGGTCAGAAGATAAGACTTGAGGATTAGAGAAATTTGGTATTAGAGGACATTGTTATGCCTTCGTAACCATTGGCTTGTCCTAAACTGGTGTCGTTTAATTTTCCATTTCAGTGGAGAACAATACTTCCAATTTTCTCTGCTGGTGGAGTTCAGAGAATAGGGAGAAATACTTTGGGCTAGAAGTTTCAGGAAAGGCTTTGGGGGAAGAGAGGAGAATTGAATTTAGCTTTAAGGATGGGAGGATTTGGACTTTAGGCTACTTTAAATCATAAATACAATAATATCAGTGACTTCCATCTAAAAACTTGACTTGACTCTGGGAAGAGAAAGTCCAGGGTAGTGATTCCCTCTGGAGACTCACTATTGCTAGGCTACCAAGTGTTAGTCAAGTGTTATTTCTGAGTGGGCTGCTGGAGCTCTGGGCTTCGCTCTAGTGGATGCTCTGGGTTCCGTGAGAATTGTGTTGCATGCAGAAGCATTGGTGAGTCTATATAAGGGTACCAGGTGGCTAGGTGGAGGGCTTGAGCTGCTGTTCAAATTCAGGCTATCTGCCTTTCCATCCTATCTTGTCCCCCTTCCAACAGGTCAGCTCTAGTTTGTAAATTAATCTTGAGCCTGGAGAAAATAAAAACACTGCACATTTTCCAGCCAGGAGTGATGTGAACAATGTCTTCTATGGAATTCTGAAGGCAATATTTCTAAGGAGGTGGTGGCAGAGGAGGGTGTTGGCATGACAGCAGCGGGAAGGGAGGAGGATACAAAAGAGGCTAGGGATGGGGGGGAGAAAGCCTCTGCACTCTTCTGGGAGAAAGGGTAGATTATTTTTCTCTTTCCAGGACTGTCACAAACATGGTCTCAGAGAGAATATCTTTCTCCAATAATGTTCTTTAATGCACTTCTTGTAGTTCTTAAGAGAAATACTACAGTTTCGTTGAGCATTTATTCCCAATTGGGGAGTGCAGATTCAGGTCCATATCTCGGGCTCAACCTCAGTTGTATGCTCATTGACTACCAATGCAGATGGATCTGCCTGCATTATTTAAATCGTGACCTCTCCCTCAATGTCTCTCTCTGCTAAGTGCTTGCAGTTGGATCTGCACAAACTGAATCTGTGTTGGATGCACTTCCACTTTAATCAATTACAATGCGATTGTCGTTTCAATTTTGGGGCATCGACCGGCCCCTCTGAGAATTTGTGGAAAGTTATGTATCTTTTCCGGAGAGAAATGAACCTAAGCAGCTATATAAACAAAATCTGGTATATAATTTCAGGGCATCCATGGCCCATTTGTAGACTCCAAGGCTGAGGGTGTTGTCATGTCAAAAGGGGGAAAAAGTTTTTTTTCCATTTGGCTCAGAGAGAGTGGAGGGAACCGATGGAACATCTCGGCAATGACAGAGGCCAAAGCAGGAGAGAAATAGGGTTAAAGCACATCGGCAGCTCTCAAGGCCTGAGAAGCAGCCTGCGGTCAGGGACTACAAGTGCTGGGGAAGCTGAACCCTGGGACGTCTGGACACGTGTGATCTAGCAGTGACCCCATTTCTGCAACTGAATCCGAAACAAAATAAAAGGCAGCTATAGCCTATTGCCCACCACATCCTATTTTTATAGCCACGTATATTGTTGTGACATATGGGGGAGGCAAGATCATGGAGGAGTTTCCCTATGAGCTAACACTTTCTGGCTTGCACTTGGAGCCCTTGTATTTCCTACAGATGGTTTAACTAGGGGTTCAGATGTTACTTCTTCACGATTGTTAAGAAAATCACAGCTATTTCTTATTTCTCACATTGTTTTACAATTTTGTTTCTAAGGTTAAAGAAGTATGTTCTCTTTCTTTACTTTAATTGCAAGACAAGAAGTATTCATGTGGTTAAAGAAAGAATAGAACACTCCGAGAAGAACTTGCCAGCCTTGGAGAGCTCAAACAAGAGAGAAACAGTGAAAAATCCCAGTGCCCATCGGCACTTTTTTCAAGACAGAGAGCACCTAGTAGTCACATTCCCACGGAAAACTATCTGAGCTGTTAGTAATAAATCATATGGTCAACCTCCCCTATTCCAGGAAGAGTCTGCCCTCTACGGCCTGTAGGCAGTGTCTGGCTTACAGTTGAGTGGCTACAACACAGACTGGCCTACAAAGCCTAAAAGGTTTACTGTCTGGCCCTTCATAGAAAAAGTTCTCCAACACCTATTCTAGATCATCAAGCAACTTCCTAATATTCTGACTTGTTATACAAGGGTAGAAAGTACTGGGTAGGCCAATCTATTGGCTTGATAGCTCCATTTCTCATCATAAAACCATACGTTGCCATTCTGATTGTGTACAGTAGCTTCTTGGGAGCTTCGTTAGCTTGAGTACATAACCTTGAGTAGGATCAGCTCTGGAACACTAATAACTAAGTTTCTGAGCATGAAGTTGGGGTAATACCAAGGCCTGAGATGATTCCCTCAACCCTCTTCTTGGTGACCCATGTGAGGGAGGGGTGTTGCCTGGCATCTCTGAACAGCTGCTGGCCTTTCTCCCACAAAGGTCTATAGTTAACATTTTCAACTACTTGCTTTAGTATTTTCAACTAAACTGAAGAGTCTGAGTTGATATAACCTTCTTTTGTTTAATGTTTCTCCTTTCTTTTGAAAATCTTTAAATGTAGTCAGTATCTTTTGCAGTCATCCAAACAGGTGATAGATTAGGAAAGTACAATTGATCTGAGATTCTCCAAGAAGGGCTTGTAAGTAGTCCTCAATTCATTCAGCCCTACATTTTCCCAAACCGCCCCCATTGGCTTAGGGTAGATTTGAGGACATATGTTCCTTTGATCACAATTAACTGAAGTGATTATGGGATATTTACATGGAGCTTTTAAAATATTTATGTACATAACACTAATAGCACCTAGTAGTTTACTTATTGCATTTTAAAATTTGAGCAATGTATTATTCATGGCTGGTCAGAAATCCATTATGCATGAACCTCCTCTGGTGTACTCTTGCTCCTGTGTGTGTTCGGCTCTTCAGTTCCCTGAGGTTATCCCTGGGAACCGCTGACATCTATTGCATGCATAAACACTTCTTAAGCACATGGCCTTCTCTGGGTGGCATGGATTTTTCGGAAGAGCTCAGAATAGTTCACAGGCATGATCCCATCAGTTCCTGTGAAATTCTGGGTAGTGTGTTAGAGGCAGGTGCTGCCACCTGTATTTTACCACTGGGGGGATAGATATGGGTCATTTGAATGGGAAACATCAAGTGCTTAGCTTTTCAGCACAGTGGGATAGGAATGAAAGGCAGATCCCCAGCACTAGATCAATCAATCAACTGATCAGGATTTAGTGAGCGCACATTCCAGGCTCAGCATGGGACTAATTGCAGGGCCAGACCATTTTATGTCTTGCTTATGTGATTTGGCAGTTCTGCCATCTTGAGAAAAATATTATCTTGTCATGAATTTTTTGCTAAATTGACTATAAATTGGGAGGGAAGAAGCAGGAAGGAATTATGAGATGAAGATGCGTGGGAGGGAATAGAGAGTTACCTTTTGAAGGCAAGTATCCTCCCAATGTGATGACACCGAGGATTTCTTACTCTATTCATTAGACAGTTTTTAGAGGGCAATAAATAAAAACCAGCAATGTTCCAGTTATAGAATAAGTTATAATGGTTCACAAAATTCTGTGTACTTAGGTATTTCTCATCTGATTGATTCTCTGGCTGACCCTAACTATCAATACCCAAACCGTGACCACAGTTTATCCACAATAGTAATTGGAAAGATTTTTAAGTGTATATTACATTATTTTTTAAAAAAGATTTTATTTATTTATTTGATAGAGAAAAAACACAAACAGGCAGAGAGGGAGAGGGATAAGCAGGCTCCCTGAAGCAGAGAGCCCCATGTGGGGCTGGATCCCAGGACTCTGGGATCATGACCTGAGCTGAAGATAGACATTTAATCGACTGAGCCACCCAGGCTCCCCAAAGTGTATTTTAAATGTAGCTGAAAATTAACTTGAAATCTATGCTGTTGAAGAGATGATATGTCTTTACTCAAAAGTATCTTAATATAATTTCATTTGACCCCTAGTACTATCTTAACAAGGATGCTTTAAAGGATAGTATAAATAGGAAGTCCAGTAGAGGACGTAAATCATAGAATTGTGTGACTACTCAAAAATTATTTCATATACTATCTATTTTTATAAATAGGAAATCGGGGACTAGAGAGACATGAAGTATATTGGCCCAGACCACAGAGAGAGGCAGCGCCAGGTAGAAACCCAAGCACCCTGACTCTTCAACTCCATTATCCTTCCACTTCCTCTTTTGAACTTTACTAGGGGACGCAGAATGGTCAAGCTGATGACCACCTCCCTTCATTAATTGGTTAATTAGCAAACTTTGGGCAATCACCTTCTTAAAAGGAGTTGTGGATTTTTCTCACTTATAGGGATGTTCTTTATTCAGTAACATAAATGTTCTTAGAGACAGTTTTGGTTCTTTGAGTTTGAGAGAGAACCGGAATTCTCTACCGCCAGAACTTCCATCCCCCCGACCAGATCTACAGAACTTCCATCCCCCCCCACCACCAGTACAGCCATTAATTGGAACCCGGGATGCTGCATTAGCAGGTAACACCAACTACTTAATAGAGCACTCTTGCAGAGTGCAATCGATGGGGGGCTCTGGGTGGGGCACCTTATCTTCTCTGAGACTCACATGGTTTCTAGACAAATGCAGAGGGCATCACAGGCAGTCAAAGAAGCGGGGTGAATTTGTGTCAAGGAACATCTTTTATTCACGGGAGTGATACATCAAAGGGAACTGAACATAGCTTAGTTTTGTCACAGGAATAAAATGAGAAGCACTAGAGACTTGGCACTTGGCCAGAATGCCATCTTTGAACCGTTCAGCACGTACTCTACACTGTGCAAAACCGTCTGGGTCACCTAGGGATTTGTTTATGAACTCCAGTGTGTACACATTTATGGAGACTTCTCAAAATGAAGGATATGGTTGGGCATTTCTGCCTTTCTTCTCCTATAGGTGGAAAGACAAAAGCATAATTTTTAACTTCCCTAATAGTAGAGGTAATTCGAGGGCAATGGTGATTGGGCTGGGGACCCTCCTGGCATTTAGTGAGGGACTTGTACCACTGAGTCGTGGTGGAAATCCTTCCAGCTGGCTGACCGGCAGCTCTGGAACCATTCTTGCCTTATGAGGTGGTCGCCCGGGTGTTAGTAGACCCACTGTAGCGTGTTTCCAGAAGGCGCTTCGGGTGCAGTAATTCTCCACAGCGAGGGCTTCAGAGACCTTGACTCCACCCCTAGTTTAACTATTCATGTTTCTGCACTCCCGATTCCCTCCTCTCTGTAATGATAGTAATAACATGGTTCTCACCTGAGAAGGAAAGTGCATTCGAATCCACACCCGTGTGTGCATGGCACATAGGACTGCCCTTCCATGCTAAGCCCTCTCTTATTTCAGATCAATAAAGAAGAGGTTCTGGTGCCAGTGGTTACCCCTCTTCTCTGGTAGTCAAGGTCAGCTGCTAAATTACTTGACATGAGTAGCATCCGCTTCTTCACATGTAAAGTAGAGACATCTTGGAATCGTTAATGGACAGATAACTGGAGGAGCTCCGTTTTCCCAACAACAGGGTTCCTAAGCACAACAAGCTACACAATTAGAGGCTTCACTTCTAATGTGGTATCACAGTTTTGGAAAGACGGTGTGCTGGTCTTCAAAAAAATGTCCTCTTCAAGTGGATCTTCCAAGGTAATTTTGACTGTGGGTGATTTTTGTGTTCTCCTTGGACATTGGCATCTAATCCCTGGGGAGAAAACAAGTGCAAATGTCTCTGAGGCAGCCGGAGCATTTATGAAGATCAGGTGAGAAAGCCCCAGAAAGGGTCAAGCTGGAGACAGATGAAGATGTTGTTAATAACGACTCGTTGGGGTGCTGGGTGGTTAAACATCCACTTTTTGCTCAGGTCAGGATCTCGGGGTCCTAGGATGAAGCCCTGCATGGGACTCCCTCCTCAGGGAAGAACCTGCTTCTCCTTTCCCTTTGCCCCTTCCCCTGCTTTTGCACTGTTTCTCTCTCTCTCTCTCTCTCATAAATAAAGTCTTAAAAAAATATCGACTTCTTGATTATCACTTCTTTTTCAGCCTTTGAGTGTATAGTTCAAGGTGGAACGTTTTGTGTCTACTTTCTAGGGCTTGATTTGCCAGCCCAGGCTGTCAGAACTCTTGGTGAAAATGATTATGGGAGATGTTTGGGGGGGGCGGGTAATGTCACTATTTGTATTCATGTTATAGCTGGAAGTTTGTACCCCTTTACCAACCTCTCCATATTTCCTACACTCCCAGCCCCTGGAAACCACTTTTCTACTTTCTGCTCCTGGAGGGTATTGTGCAAATGAAGTAAGCCAGATAAAGAGAGACATTATCTTTTCTGATGACTTAGCCCAGAACCTGGGGCTTATTATTCACTTAGAAATTTCTAGGTCCTAGTGATTCTAGGTCCCAGGTAGGTAGCTTTCTACTTATTTGACAAATATCAGAAAATTGTTACTTGCCAACTTTGGAAGTTTTAGTGATAATTTGAAAGTTAAAAAAATAAATGCAAAACAAAATAGCAATGGCGCTTTTTCAGAGATGAGCAGGTTAGTAAGAAAAGTGATAATTTGAATTTGTATGCTTTGGGAATTTACTTGCTTCTTACATGAACTCTTGCCTAAACCTTTGAGACTGTGAATTCTGGGATTTAACCATTCACACAACCATTTATGTAACCGTTCATGTAACTCTCACAGCTGGTGGTTTTTAAGGGGTTTAATTGAATCTGGCAGGTGAGTTGGGGTTTTAAGGGCTTTGGTCTTTGCTTTTGAAAGTTGGTGATATCTACAACTCTTCCTTGGTGTAATTCTTTTTTTGGACAATTTCTGGAAAGAAAATGGATTTTTAAAGCCTACAATTTGTGTCTGATATGGGTTTTGGTTTCAGCAATGTTGAAGTAAGGAAAAAAACCAAACAAAAACCAAAAGGAAACTAATAGGAAGCAGATACTGTATTTCAGAGAAGAGCCATTGTAGAACACAGCTGAGTGAAAGGAGGGTATCTAATGAAAAAACGGTGGCTTAATGGATTAATCATTGATCTAATGACGGAAATGGAGGACCGAAGCTCCATTTTTTTAAAAAAGATTTTATTTATTTATTTGAGAGAGAGAAACACAACTAGAGAGGGAACACAAGCAGGGGGAGTGACAGAGGGAGAAGCAGGCTTCCCGCCGTTCAGAGAGCCAGATGTGTGGCTCCATCCCAGGATTCTGGGATCATGACCTGAGCCAAAGGCAAGGCAGATGCTTAATGACTGAGCCACCCAGGTGCTCCCCGAAGCTCTATTGTTAAAATAAGGGAAGTGGAATTAGCAAATGTGGGCCTGAAATCCAACCAGAGTGGGAAGCAGTATCAAAAACAAGGTTTATGTAGGAATCAAGCTGTGAAGCCAGATTTCTGGGATGTGCTAGGTCTCAGGGAGCAATCTAAGGAGCTTTGTGGTAGGAAGAGCTTGGTTCACACCTTGGTTTTTATACTTGTTAGCTATGATTGAGGTACTTAACTTCTCTGATCCTCAGGTTCCCTATGTATAAATTATGTCAGTTGTGAAGTGCATGAGAGAGCTGAAAATATTCATTGTAATATTATTACCGTGTGGTCCTCTGCTTCTTCAAACAGGAGACCTTGACTAGTTTTCTGGGCATGTGGGGGAGGCCTGCCTGAGAGGGGTGCACTGACCAGTCACTCTGCCCTTGTTAGAATTGGCAGGTGACAGGATCCACCACATTTGTGAAGCTTATATTATGGTGCGCCATTTGTCTTCATTTCCTCTGTATCAACACCAGCTTTCTCTCGTTAATGGAGCATTTGCTTAGGAATTATTTTCCAGAGGAATTTAGCCACTAATCCCTTTTATGATAGCAAAATCACCAGGAAGCCCCCTGTGTCAGCTAGGATCTCAGCAGGCAACAGATGGCACAGTTAAATTGGATAATTTATGGAGAATTTAATAAGAGAATTATTTTAAAAAGGGGGGGAAGTATAAAATTATGAGAGGTGCTGCAGAACCCTGGGGCTAGTCACTGCTACATACTCTTCCAATTCCTAACCTTGAAAGAGAGAGAGGGTGGAGGGGTTATCAGTATCTGGAGACACTGAGAGTTTTCCGACTTGAGCTGTAGTCTGTTTGGAGGACGATGACCGTCTGTGGCTACCCTGCAGGGAAGGAGCCGAAGAAACAAATAACCAGCTCCTCCTCCCCCCTTCCTTCCCTTTGGCCAAACCTGGTGGAAATCTAGAGGGCAAGGGAGTCTGATGAGTGAGTCTCCACGAGTCAGTGCCCCTGGGGAGTGGAGGGGAGTGAAGAGTAAATCTGGAGGGTCCCATAGAAGATACCATCTTCCCTCTCTTAGAGGCTCTTAGCTACCAAGTGTAGCAACCATAGTAAGCGTGGTGAGGTCTATCAAGGGATATGTTGCAAGATACTCCTTACAAAAATAAATCTATTGAACTGGAAGCACCTTAAATATCTTGATAACCCTGATAGAGTTTGAAATACTTGGTTTCTACTCTGGCTCTGTCTCTTATCTCTTATGTGCTCTTGAAGAAGTCACTTAAATTCTTTGAGCTTCTGTTTCTTTACCGGTAATATGGGAGCCATGACACCAAATGACAGAATTCTCACAAGGATTAAGTTAAAGTATATAAGCAAAAATATTTTGTAATCCAAATGGCCGTATTCCATACACACGTGATAGTTGAGTATACAGAGAAGTTATGCTTGTTTCCTCCCCTCCCTCCGGTCCTAGCATCAAACAAGTGTACTTTATTCTGGGTGAAGAGTTGCAATTCTGCTGAGCAAAAACTAAGACACTTTGAAATCTACATGGTGTTCCAATTAAAATATGACTTTGGTTCTTATTGGGGAGCCCAGAGGTTTCACTTGAAGTGAAGATTGTGTATTAATTTATTAATATCTTATATGACATTTCCAAATCTGTCTGTAAGATAATGGCTCTAAATGGTTTATGACTTTAAAAAAAATCTTATAAATATAATAACTTTGTACCTCAGTATAATGAAAAAAGTCGTGTTTTAGGATATATCATTCCTCATTGAAATGCATTACCACTTCCCACCAGCATAAATCTTAGAACTGATCTTTTGTCAGCTTATTTCTTAAAGAAGTGTCTCAGGGTGAATAGACACCATGAGGCTGTTCTCCAGTGGCCTTCTCAGCCCAGAAAGTTCTAAGCACCAATAAAAGTATGGCCCGATGCAGAATGGCCTAGGTGCAAGGCCTCTGAAGAGAGAGAACACAGGAGGCGTTTTCTCTGTGGTAGTTAACGTACACTCCCCTTCCAGATGGCCATCCATTGAACTCTGCCTCCATTTCCCCAAATGTGTTTCCAATAGCTTCTGGTATTTATTTGATAAAATATATGTGCCTGGATTTTTGAAAGAGGAGCTCCCTTTATACAGAATACTGAAAATGAAGCCAGTACATGAACCTCAAATAAGGGATTATAGGTGGTCAGAGAATGCTGAGGGGCCCCAAGGAAGGGAAGGCCACCAAGTAGGAGACAGAGAGGAACAGTCAAGCTTCAGATTAGTTCAGATGTGGATACCACTCAGACCCAGATCCAAAAGGGGAAATTGCTTAGGGAAATCAACTAATTTGGCTGCTAGAGCAGAAGCTAGGCTCAGCCCATGTGCCTGGAGCTTTAGTGCACTGTTCAGTAGAGAAGTTTTCAACCTTTAAAAATTGTTTCCGCCTTGATGTGTATCTTGGATGATATTTACGTGCTCAATACATTCCCATAGGTATAACCAGGTTTTTATGTCAATTCCTGCTATCCCGTTCTCTTCTCAAGCTGCAATACAAAGGAAAGCATATCATTACAGTGATAACCTGAATCTATTCCTATATATAAATGTTAATAGATGCAGGTGAACATCCAACAATATGCTTGTTTATCTTCGAACTATCTCCAGAGTCTGACCATGTTTCTGCATCTCTCCTGCTGTCACCTTGACTAGGGCCACCATCCTTATCTCACTTGTGTTCTTACAATAACCCCCTAAGTAGTCTCCCTGCTCCTACTGTCTTTTATCTCTCTATTTTTTTCTCAAGAGAGCAGTCAGGGTGACCTTTGAGATGCAAGTGAATTGGGGTATCTGGGGGGCTCAGTCGGTTAAGCGACTTCATGACCTTCAGCTCAGGTCATGATCCCAGCATCCTGGGATCAAACCCTGTGTCAGGATCCCTGCTCGGTGGGGAGTAGCCTTCCCCCTCCTCCTGCTCTTGTGCTCTCACTTGTCCTTTCGCTCTCTTTCTCTCTCAATAAATAAAGAAATAAATAAAATCTTAAAAAAAATAATATGCAAGAGAATCATGTCACTTCTCTGCACAAAGCCTGTCCTAGTTCCCCATTTCCTTCAGGGTAAAAACCACAACCTTACAGTGATCTGTGCAGCTTTCTGTGACCTACCGTTTGGTTGCATCTCACCTCCTATACTCTCCTGCCCACTTAGCTTCAGCCCCTAAGAGTCAGTGTCCTTCCTGTTCTTCAAATACAGTGGGGACACTCTCGATTTAGGGCCCCTGCCCCAGCTATTCCTCCTCTTGGGGGCAATCTTCTACCAGATTTTTGGATAGCAAACTGCCTCACCTCTTCCCAGTCCTTATTTAATTGTCCCCTTTTCCTCCAGGCTCCTCTAACCATCCTATTTAAAATGGCAACTCTTGTATCCCTATGCCCCAATTCCGGTCCTTTTCATCCTGTCCCCCCAGACCTCTCAGCGGGTGTCATTTAATATATGATACGGCTTTGTCTATTATAGTTATTATAGTATGAGCTCCAGCAGGGCAGGTGGTTTTACTTGTTCGGCTTACCACACATCTCAAGCACAAAAAACAGTGCCTGGTACATGACCGACAGGAAGCAAACATCATCGACTGAAAGGAATTGGCTAACTCATTCAACAGGCATACATTGAATATCTACCCTGTTCTCGGCATTGTGCTGCGTGCTGAGGGAAAATGAAGAAGAAAGTCAGGATGTGGTTTCTGTTCTCAGACTGCTTAGAGATGGGTGGTGAATCCAAGGGGAATCATCCAACGACCAAGGTAGTGAGTATGCCTGTTTGCTTTTGTGCTTCTTTTTGAGGAAGCTGTCATTCTGAGGTTTTGAATTAGGAAGGGAGACACCAGCCAAGTATTATGGCTGTCAAAGCAAAAGTAAAAAAAAAGAAAAAACGAGTCTGGACATTAGTAGGGAAATACTTCACTAAAGAGGAGGACTTCTCTGCAATTAGAAGATGCTCAAAGCCCCAGCCAAACACTTCCCAGAGAAAGGGTAGGTGAGCAAAGCCATTATATGCATAGACTTGGGAAGGTGACTCTGGAAAGAGGAAGGAACAACTCCCAGGGAAGGCCTTACAACTCTAATAAACTGCTCAAATATGGCAATAATGGGCAGGTCACAGTGGGACATGTTTGTGGTCAGGTGCCTGGGATGGGCTGTGGCCTGAGCTGCAGCAGGAGAGGCAGTTCTGGGCTGAGCTGTCTGCAGCAGACCGGCGGGAAGTCATGTCCAGCAGAAAGCTTGATTAGCTTTGTCAGCGTTCATAAGTAAAAGTTAAGGTTTAACCATAAAGCAATTGATGGCTTGTGTTTTGTTTCTTAATGTAATTGTTCCCTTTGGGGTTACTTTTGCTGTTGTATTAGGAATGATGTATTATGGTGATCAGAAACAGCACAGACACTAGAATGTCCACTACAACCGATTGACCACTAGGTTACCAACTTAGCAAAGTCCCCTTCAGCGGGGTCCGTGGATGTCAAATGTACACTGTGTTTCCTGGGGGTGTGGGGGTGTGAGATGAGCGATGAGAACGCTCATCTCCACCACACTGGAGAAACCAAAGGCCTTGCCTACAATTCAGCAACGGCATCAGACTTCGGAAACCATAATAGAGTCCTCAATTTTTAACCACCCAATAATGTTATGGGCTTGTAACAAGCTCCATGCTTCTAACTAAACATTGTCACCAACACCGTAGGGCCGGCTCCCTGTGGTTAAGCATGTTTTATTGAAGGCTACACTGTGCATATAAACAGTGCAGGCAGAAGAGGCAAGAACACCAATTAATATCAAAATGAATATGTTCAGTGAGCTATGAAAACGACGATCTTTCAGAGCACATTGAGAGTACATTAACCGGCTACCAAAGAACTGCTTTTTTATCGTGGAAAACACGTCTCACAGGAGACCTTCCACAAAACCCCGGTATCTTAGATTTTATTTGGGAACGCCAGGAGCATCTCCCACCTCTATTCACACATGCGTTGGCCTCCTAGAAGGACATCTGGCATTTGAACTGTAAAACACCCTATTGGCTCTTGAATTCGCTGACTGAGATACTCATAAACTCATCAAATGGCACCAGCCTTTGAAAGAAGTCCGTAAAAAATGGGTCTCCATCCAGAGTTACATAACTGTTCTTGTTGGAAGAGTCATGGGCTAGCAGGGAGGGAGAAAGTAGGGGAGCAGGGTGGGGACAGGGTGGAGAGGTAACACTGGGGACAGCCCTCTCATGTCCCTGCCCCTGCTCTTCCCGCGTTGGCTACATCATGCCATTTATTTCCCACCGCTGCTTGTGGGGGGTAGGGTCCCTGGTTTGTGGCTAAAGAAATGGAGACTCAGAGAGGTTAATGAGGCTCCCTCAGCTTCACGGCGAGAAGAAGCGAGGCATGGGTTTAATAGCAGACCTGTCTTATCCCAGCTTCAGTGTCGCCTTGTCATTTGTCTTGTTTGTGCAGAGCATCTCAGCAGAATAAAATTCTGCTTTATTGTTGGACAACATTGTTTTACGCACACATCAAACGTGCCCGATAAATAAATAAACAGCAACTTCATAGACAGAAATGGGAAAAAAAGAAAACTTTTATCTTTGGCCTTTTTACCTGTCTCCTACAAGCAAGCTATGAAGTATACACACACAAAGTTACTGCAGCGCCAGGAATAAGATTTGTTGTTGTCGGTTTTGCTTTTTTACAAAGGTTTTTTTCTACTTTGAGATTATAACAAACAGGCTCACGCTACAAGTCAAGTCAGAAGTAGGACAGAGAACAGTGGAAACGCCGGCTGGGTCATCCGAGATCATTAAAAATGGCTGTCCCCTAGCAATATGTACAAAAATGCAAAGTGTGAATAAAAAATACAAACAAATTTTCCTTTGCTTTTAAGAAGGAGAGCAGGACAGGGTGCCGGAGCACCTCAGTTGATTAAGCATGAGACTCCCGGTTTCTGCTCAGGTCCTGATCTCAGGGTCCTGAGATGGAGCCCCAGGCGTCTCCAGTGCTGAGCCAGGAGTGGGTTTGAGATTCTCTGCCTCTCCTCCCCCTCTGACACCCGCCCCCCACTTGCCCACGCAGGAGCGTGCTCACTCTAAAATAAATAAAGTCTTAAAAAAATTAAAAAAGGAAGGCAGGGCCTTGGAAGTTTTGCTCCCCCTTCTGCCTCCCCCCGCCATTCCGATTCCCACTGTGGCTTTAGCCGGCTGGGACTATCCACTTGAAAGTGACCACGTTTTGAGTCTGACATGGGAAGCAGAGGGTGAATAGGTCACGGTGGCCTCTGTTTTTGTGAAGTCCAGCTTTTCCTTTCTTGCTGACCATCCTCAATGGTCTTGGGCTTCTTGGTGTGGACATCGTCATCCTCATCATCTTCAGCTGCTGTGTGCCCGTAGATGCCACAGCCTCTCTCTCCATCTTCTTCCTCACCATTGTCTTCCTCCTCCTCTTCCTCCCTGCTTCTTCCTCTTCCTCATCTACCTCACTGTCAGCCTCTGGCTTCCCATCTTCCTCTTGAGCTTTCCCATCAGCATGCGTAACTCCCCCATTCTCAGGTCCTTCACAACTTTCTTCTGTAAGTCCTTGGTGGTCATCTGGGAGCTGGTGTCCACAGCCGTGTCTGACCCGATGGGGCACGCTGGGGACCTGAGGCCATGGATTAGAAAGAAAGCAAGAGTTGGAGGACTCTAGTGGTAAAAGGGCAGGCGTCTGCGGTGGCAGGGGTGGCTGTGGCGAGCTCTGAGTGGGACCAGGCACCATGCAAAGATAGCTTTTCACTCTTGCCACGTGAAGTAGGATCTCGAACAAATCACATGGAAGCTTTGATTTTCTGTTTTCTCTAATGTAAAGTGGAGATAAAATACCACCAGTGCAGTCCACTTTGCAAAGGTGATACTAAATCAAATCTGCACAAAAGCACACTAAAAAAAAGAGTTAAGAACTTCACAAGTGCAAGGCGTTGTCATTAAGGAATTGAATGAAATTAACATATTACCTGCCTGGAATACATTTGCTGCTGTCCTTAAGGCACACCATTAGACGGGGACTCTTGGAGGAGAGCTGCTAGTCGCTACGGAATTAACAAATGCCGAGGAGCACATGCTCAGCCCAGCCACAGAGGTTCCACATGTGTGTGGACGAGTACAATGCGTTTATAGTCCACTGACAGACACAGCTTCCAAATGCATAAAAATAATTTTAGAGTAATTTCCCTCTCTTCCCCCCCACCTCTCTTTTTTGTCATTTCATTTTGGGGGGAAGTATTTATGACGTCAAGCAAGTTTCTTGATCTTTTCACACTTGCATGTCCTTAACATCAGTAAAAATTAATAATGATAACTTCAGAGTGTTTATCCCTCCATTTATTTTACAGACATGCTAAGTGCCTACTATGTTCTAGACATTTTTTTAGTTGCTCAGAATTAAGCAATGAGCAAAACAGACAAAAATCTCTACCCACTTACATCCTAGTGATGGATAAAAACAGTAAATAAGACAATAAAAAAACAGTAAATAAGAAAAAATAAGAATATGGACTATGTTAGATGGTGTTAAGTGCTAAAGAAAAGAAAAAAGCGGGAAAGGGAAAATAATGATTAGGGATGGGAGGGAAGAGTTGCCCCTTTAGACATGGTGGCTCGGAAGTCCTCACTGGAAAGTGGCTATTTAAAGAAGACTAAAGACCAAAGTAACTGAGACAGGAAGTCACAAGGCGATCCTGAGAGGGAAGAATTCCACATGTGTTGCATGTGTGATTTGTAACGGGGAAATTGCAAATAAATCATCACTCACAAGAGGTACTCAGTACGTGGTTGTCAACCAAGGACAAAAATACTATGTGCCCATAGGTTCTCCATGGGGAATTCTGAACCCAGAAAGAATGGCTTTGTAAATAAAAATGCAAAGCAAACAAAATGAAAGCACCATTCACCTCAAACCTGTACATTGGGAGTGTTAAGAAATCTCAATGCAATGTCTATTGGTTGAGTGCCAAGAGCTAGCCCCACCTCTTCACATACCTGAAGACTTCTGCTCCCTTAGTTATTACTCATTTGTGAACTCAAATTCAAAATGGCCTTGGATAAAGTTTATGACCTGCAGATCCATTAGTACTACGGGAAGATAGCTTTTCAGGTCGGTGTCAATGCGGACTCGGATCCCTCCCTCAGTCCTTCCTTTGTAGTTGCCTTTATAATAGGATATTGAGCTTAATGAACCGTTGATCTGACCAGCTCTAGTGCTCTTATGATTCTTTTCAGTGACCTAGTATGACTTTTACTAGACTCTGAGATAGCAAATAGCTTTTAGCTCTTGTGCCAACTCTGGTTGTTTGGGAGTGATTGACTGGGGGCCCAGTCCTGATGAAGGCTGAAGCCTCCCTGGACTCATTGGGAAAGGGGGCTGGGATGGTTAATTTCATGTGTCAACTGGAGTGGGTGATGGGGTGTCCAGATATTTGGTCAAACATTATTCTGAGTGTTTCTGTGAGGGTGTTTTTGGATGAGATTAACATTTAAATTGGCAGACTGGGTAAAGCAGATTGCTCTCCCTAATGCAAGTAAGCCTCATCCAATTAGTTGAAGGTCTGAAGAGAACAAAAGTGCTGACCCTCCCTTGAGTAAGAGAGAATTCTTCCTGCCTCATTGCTTTTGAACTGGGATGTCAGCTTTTTCCCGCTTTTGGACTCAGACTGAAACACTGGCTCTTCCTGTGTCTCAAGACTGCCTACCTTAGAACTTGAACTACCCCATCCGCTGTCTTGGTTGTCAGGACATTGAAGTCAGATGGGAGCTAAACCATTCTCTCTCCTGGATCGCACCTACAGATCTTGTGACTTGTTGCCTCTATAATCATGTAATGTCATATCATAATTCCTTATAATAAATCTATGCATAGATCTCCTGTTGGTTCCATTTCCGTGGACAAACCTCATATAAGGGCTATGATTAATTAGCAATGTCTTCCATGGTGGCAGGAGTGGAAAACAGTCACTCACATCTTCAAACTTTATCGCATTTTCATGCAAACATTTTCATGCACAACTGTGTAAGGAGCTAAGCCTACATTTTAAATATATTTCATTATAGGCTAGTATTTCAAGACCAGTCAAACTCCCAGATCTGAAATAATAGAGGCTTATGTTCCATAACAATGCTAGGGAGAAACTTCAAGGAGACACTGAAAGTCCTTCTGACATCTGCAAAGCATCAGAGATTTGTGAATGGACCCTGGTTGTGTTAGAACCAGACAGCAAAGCAATGGGAGATGAGGATAGATCAAGCTTTGATTTATTTGGCCATTTGATACCACCTTTGACAACGTTGTCTACCTTGACATGTCAATAAAGTTATTAAAATGAAATCTGAAAAAAGTGGAGAGCATTAGAGTGTAACAGTTTCATTTCTAAGTCATAGTACCCAGCAGACCAAGAGAAGCCAAGCCCAAGGCATAGAGGGAGTGCTTTAATTTCAGGCTGCCACTCACCTCTGCTTGACATTTGACAACGTACTTAAAAGTTCTCCTAAGCACATCAAGGGGAACGAATGAGTAAATAATTGGTTGTGCCTTTAAAAATAGGAAATATCAGGCTTGGGTTTAATTAACTGCCATAAATTATTCTCAGGCTGACTGCTCAGAGAGAAGCCACTTTTACCCTTTGCCTCCAGTGAAAGAAAATTGTTCAGGTCACTTACAGTTTTACTTTCTAAAGAAGCAGTATGAGATAGTGTGTCCCATCACGGAGAATATCGAGGGGTGATCAATTTCTGTACTGTGTCAGAGGCTGGACTTGAAAGCGAGGAGTACTTGGGTGCTAAGTTATTTCTGTTGACGCTTTTCTTGGAGCCACTCATGACAACGTTTTCCTGATACAACCTAATAAAATGAAAAGAGCACCCACCCCCTCTCCATTTTTGAAAATGTTGCCCATCTCTGCGGGAACTCATTATTAGTGCGAGGAACAATAAGGCTGATCAGGTAGAGTAATGCTATCGGGGAGAGAATAGTCTCACTCTCTATGTATTACTAACACAGACTGTGTGTATGGCATGGTCCTAGATTCCATGGAAAATGCAAACATCAATGCTTATACCATCACTAGTAAGAAGAGATATGGCAGGTTCTCAATAACTATACTGTGTGCAGGAGATGATAAGAGACTTAGAAGTGATACAAATAAGGTGCTGTGGTTTGACAAAAGAAGGAGGTATTAATTTTGTATAAACTAAGAGTGGTAGATGACAGAGCAGTTATGAAAGGTTTCTTAGAGGAGAAGGGATTTGAGCTGAGTCTTCACAAATAGGAGGCTTTTACACGTAGAGCTGAGAAAAGGGCAGCTCGTGCCCAGGGTACGATAACAACTGAGGCTGGGAGTTTGGAAAGCAGCAGGGCATTGAGTGGGACATGAGATTAATTTGGGAAGATCATAGAGAAAATTAAATGCCAGGTGGAAGTGGCTGGGCTGATTTTATAGTCTTTGAGGCAGGAGACGGTGAACAGGGGCTGAGTTTTAGCAATATGCCTGCAGTGTGGGAATGTATGTGGTGGTATTATGGTGAAAAGGACTAGAAACTCGCTCAAAATTGCTCTTGGAGGCCACAGAAATTGTAATTTGGCCTGGACTAGGTTTTCTGAGAGGAGGCAATTGCTATGGAGATAGGAATAGAAAGGATGGTGTCTCCATGTGGCTGGACAGTTTGTGAGCAGAGTTGGGCCAGGTAAAGATTAGTGCAAAGTTTTATTCTCGGGCTATAAATGATTCCTGAGGACTTGGTATCAGTTTAAATCCGTGGCTGGGAGGTGTTCAAAGATGACCTTAGGTTCTAGAGGTGAGAAGTGCTGCTTTTGGCCCAAGCCAGTTAGACCCTGTCGTCCCCGCAATTTCATCTTATTGCTGAACTTCTAGCAAGATGTGGCTGGTTATGGCTGTGTATATACAAGGCACATGATGGTGATTGGTCTTGTGCCCTTGGTGAAAGCTCTCATTATATGTCTGTGTCTATATACATAAGGGGTAGGAATCCAAGAATCAACCTACTTATTGGTAAATTTGGGACTTCCTCAGATGGCTAAAATGCTAAATGGAAAAAAATATTCCAATAATCCAGAGTCCCAGCTTTTGCCTTGTTTTTGCAAACATCAGAAAACGGTGGTGGGAGTCAATGGGCCAGGTGCCAGGATCTGGGAAATCATTGTGGTTAAGGAAAGGCATTAATTCTTTGTTATCCACTTTTTTCTCTTTTTTTCTTTTGTGGACTTTCAAAAAATCTGATTTGTCTTCAGGTTGTTATATCTTTCAAATTTTAGGGTTGTAGTGGAAAAATCACAAGAAAACCTGGGGTATAATTTTGACAAATAATAATGCATTGCCATTGACCTTTTTGATTATCTCTTTTCTCACCTGTCATGATTGCCAACTAGGATAGGTGTGAGGGTCAATGAAAGAAATGATGTGTGTGAAAGTCAAATTCCAAATTGCTGAGCAAATATAAATCATTTTGGTGATGCTGATAATTGATCAGAGAGATTGAATGTTGGAAGTGCCCTAAGAGCATGCCCCAGAGGGCTCAAAACCATTGTCCAAGACACACAGTGAATTACTGGGTGCCACCTAAAATCTTTTTCAGAGTATGCTTAGTATAAATGAGATAGTAAATAGTGAGCTGTGGAGCTACCCCTAATACCCAGCTGTCTTTACTCCTGGCCCTAGGCAGCTCTTCTCAACAGGTTAGTGGTGCCTTTTCAGTTTTAAGTCTGAAAATCTCCCCAGAAGTGGGACTCAACTCTATCTAAAGTGTGTCACCTTGCCCATGATTTCTGACTGGAGCTATAGTGTCACACAGCTCCGAGGAATGGAACGGCAGACTTGAGCTGTTTTGGCTTAGAGGCAAAAGCGTTTTCACATCAAATCACAAGCAGCAGGAGGAAAACCCATCTCCTAATTTGCCTCTATCTCTTTTTATTCATAAATCAGTTCAATCAATTGCTGTTTGAAAATTGAAAGCTTTTATTTGGCATGCCTCCCAAAGGGAAGAGGGAACATTCCATCTTGTCGGAGCAAGAGTAGCATGGTTTTTTAAGTTTGAAAAAGGGGTAAGCATTGAGATTTGGCCTCTTGCCCTATTCTGGGGATCCAGCAATAGTATCGTGAAGTATGGAGTTCGTGCACTAATTAAAGTGTCTTACTGATGGCTTGCTTGGATTCCAGGATAGGCACCAGATGTCACTCAGCCCACAGCATGGAGAGTTACTCTTAATTACAACTTGAAGTTGCCCTAGTTGGAGGTGATTCCGCCTCCTCCCTAGCTGAATAAATTAATTCACACTGAAGAGTCTATTTCTGCTCTCATGTTGTTTTTCTCCATCTACCAAAAGATGGTACTTTATTATAGCACTGGGTTATCCTATGGATTATCCAAAATTCCTTCCTAAGGGTTCCCTCCTAAGGGTTATCCAAAAATTTAACCCAGGCTGAAAAGGATTTCCAATTCAACAGGGGCTCTATTACATGTGCCTTTGCATTTTCTTTGTGTTTCCTCCTATCTTCTCAATACTTGAGTCACGTGTAACTTCTGCCAAGTGTTTTCTTCAAAAATGTGTTCAACTTCCCCATTCACATGTCCTAAGCTGACAGTACATTTATCACTGCGGATTAGCACTAGAGAAAGGCAGCTGTCTTTAGCCAACAATAATCTGACTTGAGTTCAATAATTCTAATGGCTTCTGCCCATGATCTTCAATGAAAAGCTTCCCAAAACTACAGATGCTTTCCAATAGAGATAAGCATGGCTTTTATAAGACTCCGATGGCACTAAGCTCTATAGGGCACAAATTCTACGACGATCTGATAATTTGGTCTACTCCAACAAGGCTAATGTTTCATAGGGCCCCAGGACCAGCCTTCAATATTGTTTGGGCCTTCAGTACTATCTGGAAAAATTCTTTAACCAAGAGACTTAGAGGAGAAAATGGCAACAACATGGGGGACAACTTTATAAGGTCTACTGAACTATTTGATTTGGTCCATAATCAGTTAATACTGGGCAGTAATTCACTGATATTCCCATTTGTGCTATTCTAGGGTAAACCAATAATACCTTGTCAGTAGGACACTGACTTTTGAAAGCTTTAACTGGGGACACTGGTCATAATCTTGTTATTTCTTACTAGTCCAGTGACTTGGAAAAAGATACAAGTTTTGTACTCAGAAAGATCTGAGCTTCAGTTTCTTTATCTGAAAAATGGGATAAAAGTACTATATACCATAAAGCATTGCAATGAGGGTTAGAGATAATGCCTGGTTGATAATAACAGGGCTGGTTGTCATTGCCATTATCATCCTTACAATATTTGTCTTCATTTATTCTTTAGTATTTTGGTACCTGGGCTCCACTGAAATCTTCATTCTAATGGTGATTTTACTGAGAACAAAAAAATGCGATCTTTGTTCTAAAGAGTTACTGCTAAATAGTCAAAGTTTCTTGCTTTAAATTAGTGGTTCTTAGAATGTAGTTCTTGTATTAGTAGTGTGAACATCACTACTTGGTAACTTGGAAGAAATGCAAATTATCACTCCACCCCAGACCTACTGAATCACAAACTTCAGGAGGTTGGTAAAAATGAAGATTATCAAGCCTTGTCCCAGACAGACTGAATCAGAAACTCGGTGGGCGGGTTTTAACAGGCTCTGTAGAGGGTTCTGATGCCTGCTATAGTTTGAGAACCACTGCTCTAAGCTGTAAATTTGTCAGCTGAAATTAATCTTTGTTTCATGCTTCTAAATATATTACAGCAGAAACATGGGCACACAGGGACCTCTCAAGATTAAAGTATGTACTGTCTTGCAGTTTTCTTGTGATCCACTTTCTTTTTTTCTTTTTTTTTCTTAAAGATTTTATTTATTCATTTCACAGAGAGAGAGAGATCAAAAGTAGGCAGAGAGGCAAGCAGAGAGAGAGGAGGAAGCAGGCTCCCTGCCGAGCAGAGAGCCCGATGTGGGCCTCGATCCCAGGACCCTGGGATTATGATCTGAGCCGAAGGCAGAGCCACCCAGGCACCCTTGTGATCCACTTTTTGACCCTCTCGGGGAAAAGAACACCTCCCAGTCAGAACGTCTCTTAGGACTCATCCTTCTTTGGGGGGCCCTTTCCTGCACTCCTGACTATAGCATTACCACATCGAGGATAAGAATGTGCACAAAACAAAAAGAAGAAGGGTATTAAAGATAGCAGCAATCAACTCCCAGGTATTCCGGTCCCTGGGCAATGAGTCAGTGACCAAAGTCCTTTTTTAAGAATCTGGCTTATAAGGATTTTGTTATCTATTATTTGAGGGTTATACTGGTTTAGTGTGATACTCGTGAAGTGTGAGGTCTCTATCTCGGAGCCCAGAGAGACATGACAATAATTTTAATAGCTAGCAATGCCTGTGATTATCTGTAACTCCTGGGGTATTTTTCCTCCACTAGTCCTTCTGTGAATACCCTTCCCAGACTTTTGCAACTCACCTTTAAAGGCATCTGAAATCCCTGGGTCTTGAAAGAAATGATTAATAGCATCTATTGATTTTCAAAAGTAAGGAATACCGTGACATGAAACTGTGAATAGGAAAGTTAAATTTTCCATTACACATTCACTTTTTAAAGGGTATTTGGAAATGACTTTCTAGGGGGAATGTCAGTGAGTTTCTAAATATTAAAAATCTTTTCATTTGATGTGTAGAAGTGACAAATGCTCACATTTATATTGCTGTTCTTATGTCCTATGGCACAGAACAATCTCTTCCAAATGTATCCAGACCAGAGAAGTTATTCAGAAGAATCTTTCAACTTTTACCACTGTACATGTTGGGTTAAAGGGAACATGTGCACAGAAATTTGATCATTGTATGCATTTTGCATTTTTGTACTTATACTTGTAAATGGTATCTTTCTACACATAGCCTTTTAATTTCTCATGATATCCCTAGAAGGCCTGTCCTGGGGAATGGCAGAGCCTGCATTATAAAAGTAGGGAACCAGGGCTCACACTGCTTAGTAATGTCATAGATCAGGTGCACATTTGAAACTAGAACCTAGGTCTTCCAGTTTCCCTGAAGTCAAATAATTTCTATGGGAATTCTGTGTTCCTGGAATTGTGGATACGTCCTTACAGAGTGATTATACGCTTGTTTGTGTAGTGATTTGGGTTTTCATGGGTTCTGGAAAAATTAGGTCAACACCCAGGCTTATAATTCATACCACCTGCTAAGCACACATTCATATATCAGACCCATTTGTGGTGTGGCCTTGGCATTTCTATTTTTCATATTTCTCTTAGAAGGTGTTTATTTCTTCCCCACCCAGTTCCTGGAGTAGACAGCGAAATTTCTTATAAGTTTTTAACTTACCATATAGAATTTTCCTGACCCCTTTTTCTTATAGATGGGGCCATGCTTTGAGAGTTCTCACCTTATGCAAAGGTGTGTTTCCAGCTTCAGTCTCTTAGGTTAAGATATATCTATATCCTAACCCCTAGAATCTGTAAATATTACCTTATTTGGATAAATGTCTCTGCAGATGTGATTAGGTTAAGAATCTTGAGATGAGATGGTCATCTTGGATAATTAGGTGATCTCTAAATCCATTGACAAATTTCCTTATAAGAGAGAAGCAGAGGGAGATTTGAGACAGTTGGAAAAGTAGAAGATGTGGACACACAGAAGAGAAGGAAATTTAAGACAAAGGAAGAGACTGAAGTGATGCATCTATGAGCTAAGAAAGGAATCCCTGCAGTCACTAGAAGTAGGAAGAGGTGAAGAACAGATTTTCCTGTTCTTCAGGAAACAGACAAACAGACAAGGCTTCCTGAGGAAGCGGGTCAGGCCTACTCTTTTTTGGGAACAAGGAATCCCTGTGTTAGGTTCTCTAGAGAAACAGAATCACCGTCTGCCAGGAAGTCCCATGACCTGCCATCTGCAAGCTGGAGAAATAGGAAAGCCAGTGGTGTAATTCAGTCTGAGTTTGAAGGCTTGAGAAGCAAAAGTGTCAGTGTTCTAGGGGAGAAGATGGATGTCCTAGCTCAAGTATGAAGGTAAAATTTGCCATTCCTCCACCTTTTGTAGTCTCAGGTCCTCGATGGAGTGGATGGTGTCCACCTACACCGGTGCAGGTGATCTTCTTTACTCAGGCTACCAGTTCAAATGCTAAGTATCTTCCAGACACATCCTCCAAGACATTCAGAAATAATCTTTTATCAACTATTTGGGCATCCAATCAAGTGGACATATAAAATTCACCATCACGGTCCCCTTATGTGTGTGTGTGTGTGTGTGTGTGTGTGTGTGTGTGTGTTTTTAAATAAAACTATTTGAAGCCTATATGATTATTGTGTGAATACATATTTAACTATTTCTATATGTCTTTACCTTTTTATTTCTTAACCAATTTATAAATGACAGTGGATTCTGTTACTAGTGTTGCTTTCCAAAGGGAATGTGACTTGACATTTCCTCATGATATGAAGAAGAAATAGTGTTAGCAAGGTGGTCCTTTAATTATGCTGGTATCTTAATTCAACAGCATTCAAGGGCAGTGAAGTGGAAATCATTTTGAAAGAAGCTTAAATTAGAGTTATGTTACCAAGGTGGGGAATGGACTAGATGAAAAGTCAGCAGGAGACGAGAGAGGAGTTTCAAAACAAATGAGATGATTTAAAGTGTTTAAACCAGGAGCAGAGTCTGGCTGTGTTCTGCAATATTAATTCAGAGGTGCTAGGAAAGTATTTTATTCAAAAAATTTCTTCTGACTTGTTCACTGGTTATTTTTGTTCTTTAATTTTAGATAAGACCCAAACTGCAACTATATCAGAGGAAAGTTGACTCAATGATGATGATTCATACTAATATCATTATGACTCTTATCATAGAACATTGGATGCCTGAAATAAGAAATAAGAATGGGGGAAGGGAGCTTCAATAAATGCTGCTATGTTCTACAGACATCAATGAATTGTCTTATTTTCCTTACTGCATTTGTTATCTATTGCTGAATAACAAATTACTCAAAATTTAGTGGCTCAAAACACTTTTGTTTTTCACTTTTTGAAGATCAGGAATCTAGTCATGGCTTAAAACTACACTTATTATTTCATGGTTTCTAGGGATCAGGAATCTAGTCATGGCTTAATTGCTTCCTAGCCTTTCATAGGCTGCAGTTATAGTGCTGGTTTTGAATCTGTGATCTCATCTGAAGGTTCTACTGGGAAAGGATCTGCTTCCAAGCTCAATCAAATAGTTGTTGGAAGAATTCAGTTTACTCAAGGGTGGTTGGGCAGAGGGTCTTAGCTTCTCATTATCTGTTTGGCTAGAGGTTACCCTCAGTCTTTTACTGAGTGGTTGTGTTCATCAGGGGAAGCACATAGGAAGAGCTAGAGAGAGAATGTTAGCAAGATGAAAGTTTCAGTCATCTGTAACTTAATCTTAGAAGTGACTTCCCATCACTTATACCATATTTTATTCACTGGATGCAAGTCAGTAGATCCAGTCTATACTCAAGGACAGGGATTATACAAGATGTGGATATTGGGAGGACTCATTGATAGACATTTTAGGAGACTGACTAGTGTAGCTATTCAATGTGCTCCCTTAGAGAGCAGTAACATTTTTATTTCATTTACATGTTGTCACAGAGCCCAGGCAGGGTAAATTACCTATAATGATTAATGGCTAATTATAGGTATAATACTATATTTTTATCTATACTGAGACTTTCTTATTCATACCTCATTACATACTATTTCTCAGTATCCTCTGCTCAGTTATCCTCATCTTTCAGATCTCAATAAATTGGAATGTCACTGGGTATAAGATTTGATCTTCTTTATATCTAAATCATTCCTTTGGTAATCTCATCTACTCTTATACTTTGAATACCGTTTATGACTCCCAAATATACACAGCCTGCTTTGACTTCACATCTGAACTTTATACATTAGCAATCTGCCCACTTAAAATCTCCATCTGAGTCTAAAAAAATGAATTTCCCAACTTGTTTTCCTCTTAGTCTTCCCTCTCAGTAAAGGACAACACATTCTTCAAGTTTCTCAGTCCAAAAATGTAGACACGATCTCAACTTCTCTCTTTCTTTCCCATTCCAGATCAACACATACTATTGCCTCTATCTTCTGTTTCCTCTGCCCAGTCCCGCATCAGTATCTCTTCCTGGATAATTTCAGGAGTCAGCAACCATCTAGTTGTTTACACTGCTGCTAGCCTCTTGATTATCTTTTCTCTACTCAGAAACCAAAGTGATTTTTAAAAAATAGAAGTCAAATCTGGTCAAATTTTCTAAATGGACATATCACTTGGATTAACATCCATACCACTACCAATGAGGACCTACATTGTTTTCCCTCTAGTTACCACTCTGAGGGTATTTCCTTTTACCCTCCCTGGCTCTTCCATGTGCCCCAAAGGATATATTGATCTTCTTTCTATTTCTAGAACACACCAAACCTGCTTCTCCTCGGGGTATTAGCAACTGCTCCTCACTTCTTGCCATATTACAAAATGGATATAGATATCGATTATAGTGCATAATAGATATATGAGATATCTATTAGAGTATATCACAGATATATATACCATATATGTCACGAGATATATATTATAGTATTGTAGTATGTAGTATGTAGCGGTCTATACCGCTATGTCTCTATATATGTTAGAGAGGGTATTCAATAAGATATTGTATATATGTGATTTTGGAATGAAGACTCTAAAGTTGTGGGTTACTATAATGGTCAAATGACCAGAAGAGTCTAATCATGTCTTTTACACTTGGTGATCTCAGTGATATATATTCCTCTATTACTAAATCTGCCTCTTATCTGTCTATCAATCTACTTAGAGAGGTATTTATCATAGAAATAGGCTTATGGTCTTATGATAGCCAACAAGTCCTCAGCCTACTTTCTGTAAGCTGAAGAAACAGGAAAGCTGGTGGTGGAATTAGGTCCAAATACAAAGGCCTGAGAATCAGGAGGGCCAGTGTTTGAGAAGATGAATGCTCGAGCTCAAACAGAGAGGAAGTGAATTCACTCTTCCCCCCTTCCCTTGGTTCTGTTTGGGCCCTCAGTGAGGGGTGATGCCCACCCACACTGGGGAGGGTCCTCTGCTCTACTCATTTCACCGATTCAAATGTTAATCAAACACTTTTACGGACACATCCAGAAATAATATTTACCAGGAATCAGGGCATCACTTTGCCATCACAATTGCTGTCAACAAGTTATTATAAGAAGAGATATAGAAGAATGGAGGAGGAGGCCAATGAGCCTCAAATGCTTGTGTAGTATCAGTGAGGCAGAAGGCAAGGCAACAGCATGTCCCCAAAGAGCATTCTTTAAATTGATGAGAGAACTCTGTCTCCTACCATCTGACCATTTCTTGCTACCTGTCAGCCAATTAGGATGTGTGGCCGAGTCTAAATGTCCAGTGATTAAGAGGGCATGGTGGTATGATCACTTCTTTATTCCTTTCAAGTAAAGTGTTAGGACATGTTCTAATGGCTCCAGAGTTCAGGACAAAGATATTTAATCTCTGTGAGCTATAATGTTGCCTCAACAAATCTCAGAACAAGAGAGAAGCTGTGATATTTTGTTAGTTATTATCAAATGTCAAAGTGGAAAGTGATGATCATTTCTAATAAAAGAATTAAGTTTGCAACTTATATCAAAGCAGATCCAATTAATATCTAATCCTTAAATGTATGTAATTGGATTTACATATTCACATCTTTGCAATTAGAAGTTGGTATTTAAAGGGCATGCTTCCCATTCCCCATTTTCTTTATCACAAAAATCTGAGGGGCTTTTTGTTGTTTCAGAATTATAGAATTAAGGTAAATGCGTTTGCCTGGTAATTCTAATCATGGGAAAAGAAAGGTTTTAATACAGACTGTTTAGAGATACAGAAATATTCATGCTTGATTTAAATGATATTCAGCCCTGACATTCACAATTTATGTTTCACAATGCTCATTTATAATTGCAACCGGTTTCCTTTTAATTTATATGTCGGAAACACTTAAGCCTAAAGGTTAAGTTCTTCCTTCTAAATCTCAGGAATGAGTAAGACTCTTCCTTTACAGCACTTATGGTGAAGAGTGCTTCAACCCTTCTGACACAGCAGGGTACCACTACATAAATTGCTGGTACCTGGGTTTCATTTAGTTTAGAGAAGGCACTTTACCTGAGAGGCTAGGTAGAGCCTGACTCTACCAGTCTACTCAAACTGTTGGTGACATGCCTTGTTGTAAGATATCCAAGAAGTACGCCAGGCAACTCTGCAGTAATGCCAGATTAATAAGCCCATGATGAAGGATGTAGACTGGTACTCGTACTCTTGGAAAAAACATGATTATGATTACACTGCAAGCTACTAGGTCTGAGAGAATTTGTGGGTGAATCTCATGCTCTGGAGCTACTGTAAGAGTCGACCACCCTAGAGGGCAGTCAGCTGGGAGCCTTGGAACACCACACCTGTCAAGGAAGACTCTGAGAGACCAGTTCCATGCAAAAGCAAAGGGTTTATTCGAGCATGCTGGGGCTCACAGCCTGATCCCAAACCGGTCAGCGGCTGAGAGCCCCGAGTTCTTTCGGGGGTGGCCTTATATAGAACTACATTGTCCGTTACAGCATAGCCCACGCATCGATCATACATTTTATCAATTATTGCAAGCTGCGTTTGTGCATTTTCCAGGTTGCCAAGGATGGCAGTTTCGGTTGGAAGCTTTAAATGGGTTGCCAAGGGTGGCGGTTTCGGTTGGGTCCCTACTTTCAGGCAATTGAGCTTTAACATCCGGGAGGGTGAGGGCCCTGCAGCAGCCCTTCACTACCTAATCTTTAAGGAAGAAAGACTTACTCAGAAATTAAAATATACATTTATAAGAAACAACATTTAAAAAGCATTTATAATATTCTGTTCTGGAGAGCACAAGGAAATGTTAATAGTTTCTTATATTACTTATAGCATATAAATGGGTATTGGGAAATTGTATCAAAAGCCTTAAACATGTGCTTTCTTTTGACATACAAAATACCACTTAGAGGAACTTCTCAGAAAGAAGCAATTATATATATGTAAAGACAATTGTATTATGATATTCATAGCAGTGAACTATCCAAAATCCCTAGGACTGGGGATTTATTAAATATACTTTGTGAATCTTAATAGGATTCCATGTAGTAAAGGAAAATAATGATGTATTCATATGGGAACACATTCATAAAATAATTGTTAGTGAATAGAGTTTAAGTAGCTTGGAAAATGGTGTGATAAACCAAAGATCAAGAATGGTTGTCTTTGGGATATGGGCATTTTCCCATTTATTTTCTATTTTTCTTTATAAACAAGCATTGGCAAAGGTGAGCTATGTAATGGACATGGTACTATATTACTGTAAATCTTAAGTTACATAAGAGATATGTAATTTTCTACAAAAGTTTCTGAAAAACTGAGCTATGAGTTACCAATGGACTGCTTTCCGATCTCTTTTTGCCAGAGAACAATTCCTCATTATGTAGTAAACATGTTTTAATGACCAGAAAGCTTTCTCTGCAATTCTTTACTACTTGTTCTGAATGAAAGTTTAATTTTGACAGGGATGTATTATCTTGCCACTGTGATAACAATTACTGATGGATGTGATTATCAGGTTGGCCATTTCAGTTTTAAAAAATCCCTTTAGACCTTTCCTTTAGGTTTTATGAAAGGGCATTACATCAATGACTACAATATAATTAATATTCAGAGTTTCCAATGGTCAATTCATACAAATAAGTCTGTTGGGTTCTTATTTTCCTGATAATATGTTTTGTATGGATTGCCTTTTTATCAACTGACAAAGATGCTAACGGTGTTGGTATCCAAACATTACAGCCTCACTTATTTTACTTATTTTACTGGATAAGTCACAAAAGTCTGAATAATCTCCTCTATCCTTAAACAAGTTACAAAAATAAAAGGCTAAAGAAAGTCCAGGAAGAAGATAAAACATATTTTATTTATTTAAAACACATACTCTACCAATGTGGAAGAATGGACTTGAGGAAGCTTATGATAAAAATACAGACATGAGGTTTACATAAGGTAGTAAAAAATGACAAAGGCAGAATCAAAAGACTAAAGAAGAAAGGTGCTTGTGGGGGCAAAGTTTGAGATAATTCCAAAATTAAACATTATATTTATCCAGATCTTTCACTCAAGTGCAGAGAAGGAAGCATGATAGGTCGCAGTTTACTGTCTATTACAGGGAAGGATTGTAAATTTTCAAGAAAGAGAATTTTCTTGCAGCTAAAATCTGAGAAATAATAGAGTGTAGATCCATATTTAAAGGATCTTAAATAACATAAATGGCCCAATTCAAATCCCAACTTTTCTGTGAAGTCCTCTCTGATTTCTCTCGCCTTCCTTTCCAGTTACACTTGTCTTTCCTCCTCTGTTCTTCGATAGCCCTTCATCTGTGGCACTCTTACAGCATTTAAAACATTTTGCTTTTATTATAGTTATTTATGATTATATTTTGTCATGCTTATTAGACTGTGATTTATCCTCTTATACCCTGCAGGGCCTTTGTTCATTAAAGTAATTAACATTTGTTGAGTACTTTAACCACATGGCAGGTGCAGGGAAGGATTTTATGTACTTTACCTCATTTTATTCCCACAATACCCATCTTTTATTCAATGCATTTTAGAGTGTTTGTTTATTTTTTCCAGTTTTATTGAGATATAACTGACATAAAATATTATATAAGTTTAAGTTGTACAGTGAAATTATTTGATATGTGTATATATTGGGAAATGATTACCACAACAAATTTAGTTAACATCCATCACCTTGTTAGGTTACAGTTGTTTTTCTCATAATGAGAACTTTTATGATCTACTTCCTTAGCAACTTACAAATATATGATACAATATTGTTAACTATAGTCACTATGCTTGTACATTACATTCCTAGAATTTATTTGTTTCCCAAATAAAGTTTGTGCCTTTTGAGCACTTTCAGTAATTTCCCACACTGACTCTACCTCCTGCCAATGGCACCAACAATCTGTTCTCTCTTTCTGTGGGATCAGTTTTTATTTTGTTTTGTTTAGATACCACATGTAAGTGAGATCATATAGTAGTTGTCTTTCTCTGACTTGTTTTACATTAACATAATACCCTCAAGATCCATCCATGTTGTTGCAAATGACAGGATAACCTTCTTTTTAATAGTTGAGTAATATTTCATTCCATGTATATATAATATATAAAATATTCCACACATATATGTGTGTGTGTGTATACATATATATATATAAATATTTTCTTTATCATTTATCCATTTATAGACACTTAGATTGTTTCCATGTCTTGGTTATTGTGTATAATATTACAATGTACATAGAGGTAAAAGTATTTCTTTGAGATAGCTTCCTTTGCATATATACCCTGAAATGGAATTACTGAATCATATGGTATTCCATTGAGAAATGGAATTACTGAATCATATTACTGAATCACTGGTTTTAATTTTTTAAGGAACCTCCATACTCTTTACCAATGTACATTCCCACCATCAGTCTGTAAGAGTTCCCTTTTCTCTGCTGCTCCCCCAGCACTTGTTACCTCTTATCTTTTGGTAAAAGCATGTTAGTCAGTTGAGGTACTCTCTCACTGTGGTTTTGATTTGCATTTTCCTGATACCTCTTGGAGTCCGCACTCCCCACAATACCATTATTGTCCTTGTTTTATCAATCAGTAAACCACAATTTGAAAAGACAGGTAATAATATGCCCCACATCTCACTTGTGGTGAATTATAACCCATGTCTGATTGATTACAATAGCATTAAGTCTTAAGGACTATGCCCAATTCTAGGCAGTGTTTTCATAGGTTTGTTTTTGTTTTTTAAACAGAACCAGTGTAGGCATTCTATATATAGATTAAAAAATTATGTTTTTTACTCCCAGCCCAAATTTGTAGGACATGGAGTAAGGGGTTTGGTTGAAATAGTTTAGATCAAGTAGTTTGGATGAAGAAGTCATGATGAAGTAACCACCCATCTTGTACTGACTCCAAATACTCTAGATTTAGGGCAGTCACTTAGGAAGCCTTGGGCTGTAGGTATCAGGATTACTTTTTCTTATCAGTCAGATCACACTATCAAATGACCCTGAAATCTTAATGGTGACAACAACAAAGATTTGCTTTGTGTTCACATGGAATGTTCATCAGAGTTTGGCTATGATTCCACTTGATGTTGTTATCACTCCTCTTCTCAGGCTGACAGAGAAGCTTCTATTTGGGTCATTGACAACCTGTGACTAAAGGAAACAAAACATGGTGGACATGAACTGCCTCTGAAAGTTATTATTTGGAAGTAAGAATGCGTTCACATGCATTACTTCTGCCTACATTTCACTGGCTAAAGAAATTCACATGGGCACTCCTGAGTTCCCTCACTCCCTAGGCACTTCCTAGTTCCCTAGGGTAAGGCTGCACAAACCCTCTGCAAGAAGAGGTAAAACAAGTTATATGACTGAACCTAATGTCAATAGGGCAAGACGTATAATCTTCCCACAGGGAGGAAGACCCTGGGGCAGAAGCAAATCTTGTTTTACAATAATATGGCCTTACGATAGTATAATTTATATACTTTTCTACTGACTGGCCATACTAACCCTAGGTATTCTATCCTAAAACTTTGTCATAAGTAGTAGCAAAAAAAAAAAAAAAAAAAAAAAAAAAAAAAAAAAAAAAAAGCAAAACATGGCCATCCTGATTAAAGGGGGTGGGGACTGAAATAAAGTCATAATGTCAGTTTCACTAATGAGGTAGAGAGAAGGAAGTGAGGTTTTCTTTTACTATTTTTTTCCATGTCTCTCCAGAAACTTCCCCAACCCTCCATAGAGTCTTTCAGACCTGGGCTTAAATCCTGACTTACCACATACTTACCTGCAAGAATCTGAGGAAATCTCAGAGCCTATTTTCTCAGATAATCATAACTATGCTCAATAACTAATAATGATTCATGTAATATTTTTTCTAATGTCTAATTGTCACATCTCCTATTTTAATTTAGCTTATTTCTTTGTGTTCAATACTCACTATGTATCATTTTGGTAGTTTTTAGGAAGTGTTATTTTGTCACATCGCCCCCAGCCCCCCTTCAAATTCCCAGGTTCTTCAAACTATGGAATATTAAGCTGTTTTCCTTAATAGGTCCCAAACTCTAATGGTTACACTCACTTACATCTAGATTATTTATTCTTTCAACATGTAACCCAAAGAAAAATAGAACATATCCAGGAAGATACAAGGAATATTAAATACAGTGGGGAGATTGTTTCGTTGGTAAATATTTCTATAAGATTTTGTTAACCATATTGTGTTGCTGAATGGTTATTCTTTTGATGCTCCAGTTAATTAAAAGTAGAAAGGAGAGAGGGAAGACAAGTGAAAAGAGCAGTCAAAAGCCAGGATTTACCTTTTGATTGACAATCTCCTTCTAAGGGTTGGGGGTCTCTGGGTGGAGGCCCACGATTTGTTCAGTGGGAGAAATCAATCGGTCTTTTTGTTTCTTTTTCAAGAGGAAGTTTCAAAGGCTGAAAACACTGGCCATTGCCATACTAACTATAATAAGCCTGTCTTGCTTGGGTGAAGACTCCTCTTTGTATGTAATTTGTGTGTTTTGTAGAACGATAGAGTCAAATACCAACTTTTCATTGGGATAGATGTTAGGTACAGACAATTCTGCTTTGATTAAAACAACCTAATTCTAAACGACAAGAATGTTACATCTTAGTGCTCAGGGATTTAGACATAGGTTGCAAGAAACATTTGCTTTTCTTGCTCTACGTTACTGTGTTTACTGAGCAGATGGAAAAATAATGCACCCGGAGGCAGATCATTCTTTCTGTTGTCTGGATAAATGAATGCTATAGTGATGTTTGGTTCACTTTGACATTCTGGGTCACTAAGCCTCCAATATAAAGTGGAGCAAAGAGCTGTGAGCTGGAGAGGGGTCGGGGGGAGTG
>PITA01005094.1:0-32587 GCA_004023965.1 Spilogale gracilis | reverse complement strand
AGATTCCTGATGGGGAGGCAGAAACAGTTGATGACTTTGGTTTATGAATTTTCTTTGGACTGGTTTCTGGGAAGGCACAGAACTTGGCAAACCTTATTGTCTATATGGCAGGCTTTAAAATTACTATCTCAAAAAGGCCCCATGAATGAGACATTCCTTATCTTTTTGGAAGGATTTCAACTGTTTAAGGTCTCTCAATAGTTAAACAAAGTAATCATTGGGTTGCTGGGCAGACCTTTGACAACAGGTTTTCTACTAGATTGCAAAGTGTGAATGAAAATAGAGCTTTTTAGTCTATTTGAATTGATTAGTTTGATTTGGTTGGCTAGCATTTCAAAACTCAGTTGAAATTAGAAACTTTTTAAAAATATAATTACCAAGGCTTCACTTGGAGCCCATGAAATCAGAAATTCTGAGGCTGGTGAGTTAGAATCTGTAAGTAAAAGCTTCCTGAGAGATTTTGACATAGCCTCCCCATAGAAAACTTGGGAACCACTGGATTAGAGCATGTGGCTAATGAAATTTGCTCTCTTATAGATCACTTGATTGTTGAACAGAAAAACAGCAAGCAAATCAACACATTAAAATTGAGTAAAATGGTTCCCTATGCGGGAACTAACACCAATTGCTACTAAAAGGGAAACTCTATAAGAGCAAGTGGGTAAATTTTCATCTGTGATTACTATTGACTCTCAATAGAAAAATGGCTTATCTCTGAGCAGGATATTTGCTTTAGTTTAAAATATTTATCGTCTGTAATTTGCCAGATTCTGTGCTAGTTTCTATGGAATTTAAACATAATTTTTGATTTTTCTTTCTGTAGAGTTTATAATTCAATTGCTATTTTGAAAATGTCTGATTACTCTTTTGAAATGTAATGGGGGTCCTGAGGTAAAGGCCTGAAGACCTATTCTCTTTGATCTCTGAAAGGATGCTGTAATGGCCCCTGCCCTCCAGAATGTCAGAGCAGACCCTCGTCCTGTTATCTAAGCCCAGCAACGGGCAGGCAGTTACCCAGCCCCCTCAAGCCCTACAGAGACCTAAAGAAATTCCATAAGACTGTGAGCGTGCAACTCATCACATACCCCTTGCTAACCCAAATTAGGACATATGTTCCCCTGTAAAGGTGGTTGGGGAAACGATTGGCTGCCTGCGTGCAGACCATGGCTGTAGTGTCTTAAACTAATTGGCTATCAAGGTGCAGGCTTTGTGTTGTAACAGATACTGTAATCATATATAAGGTCATCCCTGGAAAAACTCGGGGCTCTCAGCTGCTGACTGGTTTGGGGTCAGGCTGTGAGTCCGACCATGCTCGAATAAACCCTTTGCTTTTGCATGGAACTGGTCTCTCAGAGTCTTCCTTGATAGGTGCGGCGTTCTAAGGCTCCTAGCCGACTGCCCTCTTGGGTGATTGACTCTTACAATCTCAAGGAGCCTTATTTGATTGGGTAGAAGGAAGAGGAATCAAAACCAGATTTTCTAACATATTTATGGTAGAGAATGCTGACACTCAGAGCAATGACCCTCTTGTTCCAAATGTTAGCTTTATTTTAATCTTCAAGGTTTTGGAAAGAAGTCCTTAACTCCCTTTTCTGTTTCAGGATACGAAACAAGATCACGTGTAGTAAGCTTTGCTGTTTTTTTCCTGCTTAATTTTCATTTTTCCTTCTTCTTAGTGATATTATCCTGATTTTTTCTGGGAAGCTTTCCTTTTCTCACTCTCAAAACTTTGGGTTTATTGGTACTGACTCTATCCCCGACAACAGGATTGGAAGGTTCTGAGCTTGGCAATCAGAGTATTGCAGCCCTGTGATATTGTGGCTGGTTCAGAGATAGAGCTAAGGAATAGAGAGGTAAGATCAGATCCTGATGACAGTAGTCAAGCTCCTTTATTGGGAAATGCCTGAAACCTGGCCTAAATTCAGAGATTAGTGTATGAGAAATGATATTGTTTTTGGCATGGGTAGTTTGAGTTAAATTTCTGATACCAGCAACCAAAAGAAGGCTGACTTCTAAAGCCATGTCACCCGAGCCACATTCTCAACATCAGTGGTGTCTATGCTGGAAAGTCCTAGATGGCCACAAATCGGGATGTTAGAAAGGGAATTCTAGTTCTGAGTAGGAATTTAAAGTAAATTACTATTAAGGTCTCTTTCAATTCTTTTTTTTTTTTTTTTTTTTTTTTTTTTTTTTTTTTTTTTTTTTTTTTCTTTCAATTCTTAAATTATATGATACCATAAACATCCTGTGTTTGTAGGGAGATTATGGCAATGAGAGGAACATGGTACCTTAAGGGGTAGTGAACAATTTGTTTTTTCATAAGCCCTCCTTAATGAGTGCTGGATGAACTGAAGGGATTGTGCGGATTTGGGGATATGGAAGTAATAAAAGACCATTAACCTAGAGACATAGATAATGATTCCGTTTCAGGACTAGGTCCCATTTCAAACCCTGGCTTGTTAGATTGATCTGAGCAAGTCTTTAACCCTTCAGTGACTCAGTACACTCATTTGTAAAATGAGAATATAATTTCATGGTTGAAAGGAAACCTTGGGAGAAGAAAAATGTAGTGGCAAGGAAATTAAGTTTACTGAGAAATACACTTGACCTTGTAAGGACCTATTTAGAAGTCCAAGCCCCCTTGCTGTTAACTCAGAAAAACAGCTCCAGGAAATACACGGGTAAACAGCCCCTGCAAAACAAAGGCAAGCCAGATTAGGGAAGATGCCCAATCAGTTAACCCCCTTAACCTCTCATCCCGGGAGCAATGGAGATGCAAATTAAGAATGAATGAAAAACAGTTAGGTACTTGGGACCAGGTGGGAACACCCAAATGCCCTCAACCTCAGGGTTCCAGGAACAATGGAGATGCAAATTAACTCAGCTCCTTGTGGGTTTTCCCATATAAAAGGTAGCCTGTAAGACAAAGGGTCGGCATTCTCCCCTGAGAGTTGACCCTGGCCCTGCCATGAAATTCTGATGCTTGGCATGAAATAAAGCTTTGCTTGACCTTTGCCTTTGTATCAGCCTCGTTCCTTTGACCATGGACCCTATTAACCTCAATACTATGGGTCAAGCATTGTGCTAGATGTTTGATCTTTATTTTGTTTAATTGTTATAACAGAGTGAAGAACATGTTATCAACCCAATTTTTCAGATGAGGTAAAAGAAACTTAGGTAAATTAATTACATTTGCCAGAAGTTACATAGCCTACAAATGGATAAGCTAGACTTAAAAAACTTTTCCGAGGCCAAAGGTTGGGTTCCTATTTCCCATACCAGACTCTTAAACTGCATATTTTACAGACACACTTAAACCTGAGCAGTGAATGGGTGAAAATCTGGTACTAGCCCTCATGTTTCCAGACTTCTGTGCATTCTGCTAATGATACCAGCCTTGCCTAGCTCATTGGAATTACTGCTTGAAATCAGATAATGGCTAGAAAAGTAATTCAATGCATATAATGTGCTCTACAAAATATCACCTGGATCCCTGAGTTTGAAAGTTCTCAGGTCTGTTTCTTTCTGTTTTTCTCTCCATCATTACTCTTTGCTTCTCTGTGGGTTTTTCTCTTTCTTTCAGACTGGTTATCTCAGTGAGACCAGCACTCGAGCAGCAGTAAAATCCCAGGTTTATATCTTCTCAACTTCCCACACTAAAGAATTGGCTTAAATGAATTTAGAGGCTTATATGTCTCACATGACAGGGGCTACAGATGTACGCAATTGCTGGAGTTTACTCAGCAGCTCTGAGATGCCAAAGAAGCATTTCAGTGATTTATACCTAAATTTGTTTAAGCCAGTGATCATTTTTTTCTATTACCTGGAGCTAAAATGATGTTGCCCAACTCAAGCTTACCAACTGAAGGACTACAGAAATTGGTCCAGAAGTGAGTATTTCAGACAGTCAGGTTCTTAGACAGTCCTCCAGAGACTTCTGAAAGTGAGCTGGTAAAGAAGACATATTCCTCCATCTCCCATGGCTACACTGGGCTGCAAAGGAGGTAGAGAAGTGAGTATGCAGCTTTCTAGGCTCTAGATTAGAAGATGTCATAGACATCACCAGCATCTACTGTTGTCCAGTTCTCCTCTACTTCCAGAAACATTTTCTTATCCCATGAGTAAAATGTGGGCCTGTGGGTAGTTTCCCCAACATGGTATATACAAAAAGTGTCACTTTTAGGCTAAGACATTCAAGAGCCACTGTGAGTCTCTATGCCCCCTTCTACATCAGAGCAAGCATGGAAAAAGGGCAAGCATGTTACTGCTATAGGGTTGCCACAAGACCAAAGCAGTTTGAATTACTGAGCCCTAATGTTGGAGACAGCTGCCGTGGACAGTTTTCTGGCCCCATAGTGGATTTGCATACGTGGTAAATACAGCTTTTTTATTTAAATCACAGAAATTTGGGGGTTATTTGTTATCATGACATGTTACTATCTTTTTTTTTTTAAAGATTTTATTTATTTGACAGAGAGAAACACAGCTAGAGAGGGAACACAAACAGGGGGAGTGAGAGAGGGAGAAGCAGGCTTCCTGCTGAGCAGGGAGCCCGATTCGGGGCTTGATCCCGGGTCTCTGGGATCATGACCTGAGCTGAAGGCAGTTGCTTAACCAACTGAGTCACCCAGGCACCCCTGCATGTTAGTATCTTGACTAATACAGAAAGCAAGGGGAAGGAAAAAGGGTTGGAAATAGGTTATGTGAGTCAATTTACAGTGTCTGTCAAAGATGGGCCATGAAGTTAATTAAACCATGTGTTAAAGTGAGGAGGGGGTGAAGAAATAGACAGTAAAGACAGGACAGCCATGATATTTCTGTGAGCCTAGCTACCATATACTTTAATACTAGAGTTGACCCTTGAACCACGTGGGGGTTAAGGCACCAAACTTTACCCCATGCAGTTAAAAATTCACATATAAATTTTGACTTCCTCAAAACTTAACTACTGTGGACCAGAAGGCTTACTGACAACATAAACTGTCAACTGACACATATTTTATATGCTCTATGTATTATGTACTATATTCTTACGATATGGTAAACTAGAGAAAAGAAAATGTTATCAAGAAAATCATATAGAAAACTAGAGAAAAGAAAATGCTATCAACAAAATCATATAATAAAATATTATTTATAATACTGTGCACTATTTATTGAAAAAATCCACATATAAGTGAACATGCAGTTTAAACCTGTGTTGCTCAAGGGTCAACTGTACAATTGTCAAATGAATTTTCCTTTATATTCATCAAAAAAATTCACCTAATCACTTTCTAGGTACTGAGGACATCATTGTCAATAAGGTAGATACAGTCCTTGCTCTCATAGATTTTCCTTTCAGGGAACTCAGCTACTAAATAATTAATTGCAAGTGTATTAAGTGTCTCAAAAACTAAAGTGCTGTTGGAACCTCTAACAGATTGATCAGGGAATGCTTTCTGGGGGAAGTGATATTCAAACTGAAATCCAACAAGTAAGGATTATTAGCTAGTCTTGCAGGTAGGAATAGGAGAATTCTGCAGACCTGAGAAAAGAGTAAAAGGCTCATCCACAAGCAAAGAAACTTTATGTCATATCAGTAAACAAGGAAAGACCTGTAGGAATAGGATACAGAAAATGTAGGGAAAAGGAGGTTACTTACTGGTCAGTTATAGTGTTTGATTCATTGGAATATACTTTTTTAATCTTCTTACCCATTTATTGGGCTTGTTACTCTTACATTCTGTGTTCATTACTCCCCTTTCCCTCATAAGTCTGGAAGAATCTGTGTGCATGTATTTTTTCTTATCTTGCTTCCAAGAATGTATTTAGCCCTAGACTGCTTGCTTGCCTGTTTGCTCCCTATAACTCTTCCTTGTCCCACTCTCTTTTCCCCTTCACTTCCCTCTGTAGCTAGCAAGATATTCTGTCCAGGTCTTTGAATCACACCCCCTTTGGTGAATCCATTTAAAGATTCATGTTCCTTTCAGAGCAATTTCAATCCATTGAGGTTTTACTCAGGGGGACCTCTGAGCCTGCTGGGAATAGCACTTACTACTTGTGCTGTGGGCTGTCCCTCTGTGTCTTGTTGGCTAGATCCCTTAATCCGTCCAACTTCGCTCTGTTGAAATCCAATAGTCCTGGGTGGCTGTATTCTTTGAACCCTTTTCTCACAATGCCAAATTCAATAACATCACTTGGCAGAGCCAAACTGCCTCTAAGCTTGTTTGGTTTTCTTTCATTTCATAGCACATATTGCTTCTGTTTGTTTGATTTCTTGTAGAGAATTTAATACTGGCTGTAATCTGAATTTTGCAAAGAAAATTGACTAAATTTAAATTGCTTGTGTGTAACAAATACCATCACCCTGCTAAATTGCTATTTACACCAACAAATATAAACTCAGATACCTTTGGTTAAGCTGAGTGCAATAATTTTAGAATCCTCACATAATGCATAAACTAGAAAACTTAAATTGAAAACTGAAACTGTTAGGTGGGTGAGGCAAACTTTAATAAGCAACTGCTCAGACACCTCCATTTTTCTAAGTAAGAAAATGGTCAATAATATATTACTCACATCTTCTACACAACATTTTATCAATTGATCTGGCTAGTTTATCGACACAAGAGGGACTTGCTTGAAGAGAAGCTGTGGCACCCAACCCAATTGGTCATAGTTTTTATTTCACCAGGGGATAGAGAGAGTTTGATAGCAGTTCAGAAAGAAAAAGCCAGATTCCAAATGCTATAATTTCAGAATAAAGTTAGCACTTGGAATAGATATAAAGAAGTACTGGTTAATTCTGTGTCTTGTCGTAAGTGATCTTAAGATGTAAGACCTATTTTCCACTAGGCAGTATCCCAATCATTTGGTATTATTAATATTATCAGAGAAAGTAAAGGTAAAATATTCCTCTACTCACAACACTTCTAACACCTAATATGTGGGTGTTTCACACCAGGAAATTTTCTAAATGTCTGCAGCTACCAACTGGGTGTCCTACAATTTGTTTATTTTTATTTATTTATTATTTATGATTAATACAATTTATTTTAGTAGGAACTTTATAAGTTCGAAAGAGGGAGAGGAAAGTAAATAGAGAAAGAGGAAGAATATAAATACAGTTACTGAGTATTACCATGGGCCAGAAACTGTGCCAGGTCTTTATATCTAAGTCATTTTACATTATCTTCATCATAGCTCTAAGAGAGGGATTATCATTATTGCCAATTGAGAACACTGAGACTTTAAGAATGGTCTAAGTCCATGTGGCTAGTGGGACACTTAAGAAAATCTGAATTTAAAGCTGTTATTTGAACTGCACTGCACTGACACACTAAAGAGAAGGGTAATGGGAAATTGCCATTAGGATCTTTCTTTTCTTTTTAATGCTCTGAATGCTTGTACTAAGAAAAAGAAGTTCAAATAAACGACATTATACTACAAGGAACCAGAAAAAGAGGAAACTGTGCTAGAATTTAGGTAGAGGAAGGAGTTGACAAAGAAAAATCAGAAATAAAGAAAATAGAGATCATAATAAAAAATAACATAATATTGAAAGTAATGGCCAACTTAAAAAAATAAACAAAATTGGTAATGCTTTAACTATATTAACTTGGAAAAAAAGAGAGAAGACTCAAAAACCAAAATGAGAAACAGAAAACAATACAACAGATAATCACAGAAATACAAAGAATGGATAGCAGATGACCATAAACAGTTACATACTAACAACTCAGATAACTTAGAAAAAATGCCAGATAATTCCTAAAAATGCACAAGTTACCATGATTGAATCATAAATCTTGAATCCAAGAAATAAGAAATATTCTTAGATTGTTAACAAGAATGAAAGTTGATTTAGGAATCAAAAAAATCCCTCAGAAAAGAAAAATCCAAGACCACATGGTTTCATAGGTGAATTCTACTAAATACTTAAAAAAACTAATGACAATCTTTATCAAAATCTTACAAATAATGTAATAGAGGAAACACATTTAAAATAATTCTATGAGGCCAAATAATACCCTGATGCCAAAGCAGTATAAAAAGGATACAAGAACAAAAACTTCTACTTTGTCCAATATTAAGTATTGTTACTCCAACTTTCTTTTGACATCCATTTGCATGGTAAATGTTTCTCTACTTGCTCACTTTCAATCTGCAGGTGTCTTTGGGTCTAAAATAATCTCTTCTAGGCAACATCTAGATGGGTCTTATTTTTTTAATCTATTCTGACACCTTATGTCTTTTGATTGGACTGTTTAGTACATTTACATTCAAAGTAATTATTGATAGATACATGTTTATTCCATTTTTATAACTTGTTTTGTCATTGTTTCTGGAGATTTTCTCTGTTCCTTTCTTGTCTTTTTCATTTTTGGTCTCCCCTTTGCACTCAGAGAATCCCCTTTAATATTTCTTCAAGGATAGTTCACTGGTCACAAAGTCTTTCAGGTTTTATTTGTCTGGGAAACTCTTGATCTCTCCTTCCATTCTGAACTATAGCTTCACTGGATAGAGTATTCTTGGCTGCAGATTTTTCCCATTCAGCACTTTGAATTTATCATACCACTCCCTTATGTCTTGCTAAGTTTCTGTTGAGAAATATCCAGCTTGCTATGGGTTTTTCCCTTGTAAGTTAAGGACTTCTTTGGTCTTGTTGCTTTTAAGATTTTTTCTTTATCACCATATTTTACAAATTTAATTATAATATGTCTCAGTATTGGCATGATTTTTTTTTATTCTGATGGGAGTTCTCTGTACCTCCTGGATCTGGATGTCTGTTTTCTGTCCTGGATTAGGGAAGTTTTCTGGTATTGTTTCTTAAAATAAATTTTCTACCCTCTTTTCTCTCTCTTCTTCTGGGACTCCCATAATCAAATGTCATTACATTTGATGGAGTCACTGAGTTCCCTAAGACTATTATTGTGTTACTTCTTCATTTTCCATTATTTTGTTTTCTATGTCACTAATTCATTCCTTTGCTTTTTCAGCTTGTTGTTCTTTCCAACAAGTCTGTTTATAGTCTCATTTATTCTTCATCTCTGATTGGGTCTCTTTTTATTTTTTTTATTTATTTTATTTTATTTATTTGACAGAGAGAAGCACAGCGAGAGAGGGAACACAAGCAGGGGGAGTGAGAGAGGGAGAAGCAGGCTTCCCGCCGAGCAGGGAGCCCGATGCGGGGCTCGATCCCGGGTCTCCGGGATCATGACCTGAGCCGAAGGCAGTCGCTTAACCAACTGAGCCACCCAGGCGCCCCTGATTGGGTCTCTTTTAACTCTTATATCTCTGTTTTAAGGGTCTCCCTGATGTATTCTATTCTTTTCTCAAGTCCAGTGAGTATTCTTAGGATTATTGCTTTAAATTCTCCATTAGGTATGTTACTTATGTCTGTTTCACTTAGATCTCTGGTTGTGGCCTTATCTTGTTCTTTCATTTGGGATAAATTCTGCTGTCTAGGCATTTTGCCTAAGTCTCTGTCTTCTTCTCTGTGTTTGAAAAGCCAGTTATGTCTTCTCTTCTGAAAGTAATGGCCTTATGAAGAAGAAGAGGTCATGTAGTGCCAAGGACCTTGTGTTGTAGTCACCAACTGGGTGTCCTACAATTTAATTCAATTCTGACACTTCTTTGAAGTTAGTGTTAGACCCCATTGGTTAAGGGCTCAACAGTATAAGACTTCCACCTACTTCACATATAGATTGTAAGTTGTGGGTCCCCAAGTTACCTACACTTTTGTCTGACTTGGCTACAAATTGGGTCTTCTAATGTCCCCGTCATCAGTTTCAATGATTTGCTGCAATGGTTCACAGAACTCAAAGAAACACTTATGTTTAACAGTTTATTTTAAAAGATAGTATAAAGGGTACAAATAAAAAGCCAGATGAGAGCATATATATAGTATGAGGTCCAGAATTGTCCTGAGCACAGGGACTTTTGTCCTCATGGAGTTGGAATGCATCACCCTCTTGATCCATGGATGCATTCACCAACCCAGAAGCTCTCTGAACCCCACAGTTTAGGATTTTTTATGGAGGTTTCATTACATAGCCATGACTGATTATTAACTCAGTCTCCAGCCCCTTTTCCCTCCCTGGAGGATGGAAGGGGGTGGGGATGAAATTTCTAAGCTTCTAAGCATGTCTTTCTGGTGACTAGCTCCCATCTTGAGCTGTCCAGGAGCCCACCAAGAGTCACTTCATTAAAACAAAAGATTCTTTTATCACCCAAGATATTCCAAGGTATTTAGGAGCTCTGTGTCAGGAATCAGGGGCAGGGACCAGCAAATATTTCTTATAATGTCACAGAAGCACACTTTGAATTCTCCTTTATTTGGTCTAACTATCTAAGAAAGTCTTCACTTTGTTTACTCAAAGATTCCTGGCTTCCCCCTCTTCATATCTTCTTATTCTGATACTGTGGTTTTCAAATGCATTTTAAAAAAGATTTTAGTTATTTATTTATCAGAGAGAGAGAGAGAGAGAGAGAGAGAGAGAGAGAGAGAACGAGAGAGAGCGCACAAGCAGAGGGAGTGGCAGGCAGAGGGAAAATTAGGTCTCTCCTCTGAGCAAGGAGCCTGATGTGGGACTCAATCCCAGGACACTGGGATCATGACCTGAGCCAAAGTCAGATGCTTAACTGACTGAGCCACCCAGGCATCGCTTCAAATGCATTTTTATTTAACTTCCAATTCTCTTCCTGTCTTCTGCTTTTTAAAAGAAGCTCTCTATATTCCAGATAGTTATGCACTGGCTGGAGCAGAGTAGAAGCCCAGGAACCTCCTTATCTAAGATCCTCACCTTTATATTCTTACAGTAGTTCCTGAAAGAGTCAATGGAATCCTTAAATTCCAGTGAAGAACACTGATTTTGAAGAAGAGTATCAGTGATTCAAGTTATCTGTTGATGAGGGAGGCTTTCTTTCCTATAGTTTAGATAGATTACTTGCTCTCTCTCTCTCCCTCTCTCTTTCTCTCTCTTTTTGCCACCGGCTAGAGTCTAAAAATGTGTCTGGAACCCACTGGACAACATGTTGTGGTGATGTTAGAACATTAGTTGGATCTCAGTTTTATATCTTGTACTTCAAGGACTGGTCAAATTCTCTTAAAATGTGTTTACCGGAAGGAGCCAATAGTAGCTAGTACCCGACATATTGAAAACAAAAGGAAGCTCAGGTAAAAAATGTCGAGGTATTGACTGGATCTTGAAATGTATGTGGATGTTTTATGTCTAAATTTTGAAAATAAAGTCAAGTAAATGAAAGCAAAAATCTTCCAGAAAACTCAAAAACTTTCCCCTGTATCATATAGGGCCCTTTTTAATTTTGTGTTAAAGAATTCAATTTCTCAATGTCTCAGATATGAACTGGATTCTCTTTTTGTATAATAACCTGATTCCTCCTCATTTAAAAGAATTCTTCACTGTGTATCATTGTTACAAACCTTATCCCATATTGGAAGGGGAATGCTGTATTAAAAGTTGAGGGAATAATACAAGTCCATAGGTTTTATTTCTTTCTTGCTTTTTCCCTCCTCTCGAAATATAAACAGAGCAGTTTGGAGGATGATATTAGGTGAGTAGGCTTTTCTTTTGAGAACAAAGATATCCCTGGTATTTATTAGGCTACTGTACCAGAAATTTGACATCCTGGTAACAAAGGTCTTTTGATTTTATAACTTCATTAACTCAATGCCTAATGAAGTGGTTAATGTGTCTGGCAACTGTTGCATTTTGTTAAGCACGAAACACACAAGTATCACAATCTTGTTTGGCTTTATAAGTAAATGCATAGTCATTCTTTTTCCCAGGCTATAAACCCATGATGACCTTCTAAACATGCCATCCCAGAAAACATTTTAGTATGGTAACTTTTCATTTTTTGAAGTTTTTTTTCTTGTGCTGGACCGATTTTCAATAGTCTCAGAAGGCTAATCAACTTTCTTTGCAGGAGTGAACTTAATCTTCTGATATTTTAAGCTTATTCCATTTGGGGAGAAACAGGTTCCTATCTACCTCACATTGAGCCTGTATGAAAGATGCAACCTTGTTGCCATGAAAAGTTTTTTCCTCAAGGTATTTAGTGAATTAAATGAATTAATATGAGGCAATAAACACAAATTTTTGTTTTGGTTCATTCATTTCTTAGATATATCCAACAGCATTTATTTAACACTTATTTTGTTTTATTAAAAAATTATTTTTATGTTCTGACCAACATGGGGCTTGAACTTATGACCCTGACATTAAGAGTTGTGTGCTCTACCAATCGAGGCAGCCAGGCTCCCCTTGAACACCTATTTATCGAAAGCCTGATGATATGCTAAGTGTAATAGAGCATTAAAACAGAAGTATTTTATACCAACATAGTTTACCCAAAATTTTCCTTTCCAACTATGCACAATTTGTGTTGTGATTAACACAGGAGAATGTTTATGTGGAAGACTTGATTAAATGGTTTAAGTATTATAATTAATATCAGATCATTTTAAGGCATTATCTTATTGTTTAGAATGGTTTCCCACTCTTTAAGTGAGAATCAATTAATCTACCTGATCTGAATGGTAGGGGGTAAAATAACCTAGCTACAGAGCCTATTGGTATGGAGATAGTTCAAAGTCTATTTTGTTTGGTGAATTCCCCTATTATATTGAATTATTTCAGGAAATTTAATTTTAATGGCAATTTTGAAGAATTCAGGGCAGCTAAAATTTTGAATATCCAGAAGAAATAGGAAATGTTGCATTGGGAAAGTAACAAGTTGGGAAACATCCTCTAGTACTATTTTCTTTATCGGACCAGGTTAGTTTATTGTGCTCTGTCAGTAAAACCTCTTTTCTCACCAGTTCTCCACACTCCTTTCTAGTGGGAAGGATCCTGAACTTGAAAACAAGACAATTTGCCTCTCTGGGCCTCAGTTTCTTTATCTATTAAATGGGTGTGAATGTTACAGATATGGATTTTATCGACTGCAACTCAGGTTTGCATTGACTATACTTTTATTTTCCTATGAAAAAAAGATTACTTTGCATTTCAAGACCTACTACCACATGATTGAGGAAATTTAATCCTGCCTCTAGAGTTCTTCAATCTTTTTTTCTGTCACTTTTTGCATATAAATAATGAATTTGGGGTTTTAGCTCTCCACCTCCTCTCCTCAGAGTTGGTGGGACAGGTGTGCTTATGTGTGCCTAGGCCTTAGGAGGAGTGCAGGGAGAGTGTAACTGCCAGCATCAGTGAGGTGTGCACTCGTCCTGCCTGTCCCTTGTCACTGGTGTCCAGACAAGTCTCCATCAGATTGCCATGGCATTGGCCTGCCTCTTCTCTGACTCTCAATGTATTTTGCCCTTTGTGCCCACTTCCTCCTCATCCTGGCCAGGAGCTCTCCTTGAATCCACTCACTCTTTTGGCCCCTTCTCTGGACACAGAAAGATCTGGTAAAGCTACTGTTCACGGTTAGAATTTAAACTTTTTTTTTCCTCCAATATTTTATTATGGAAAATTTCTAACAAGCAAAGAGACAAAAAAGGATTTCACACTGAACACTTGTCTACTTACCACTCAGATGCTGTAATTAACTTTTCACTATACTTGATCTGTTGAATATCTATCCATGTCTCCATTCCTCTGTGGTAGACCCAACACTGGGCCACCTGAAGATGTCCATGTCCCAAACCCTGGAAACTTTTTTGAATATATTAAGTTATATGGCAAAGGGAACTTTGTAGATGTGATTTTTGTGAAGGACCCTAAGATGGGGAGGTTATTCTGTATTATCCAGCTGGGTTCACTGTAAGCCACTGGAATCATAAGGATCCTTAAGGGAGTCAGAGAAAGCAACGGGACAGTGGATTCAGGGTCAGATAATGCTGGGCTTGAAGATGGCAGAAGGAGCCAGGAGCGGAGGAATGTGGGCAGCATGCCGCAGCTGGAAGAGGCGAGGTAATGGGTTCTCCTCCAGAGCCTCCAGAAGGAGCACAGCCTCGCCCACACCTTGATTTTACTCCAGCGAAATTCATTTCAGATTTTTTATCCCCAGTAACATAATAAATCCATCTAGTTTTAAAACACTAAACTTCTTACATGTAGCAGCATAAGAAACTAATTACATCAACCAACCATCCAGCAATCCATCTTTTAAAATTTCTTAGACATTTAGAAGTAAGTTGCGGGGCACCTGGGTGGCTCAGTTGGTTAAGCAACTGCCTTCGGCTCAGGTCATGATCTCGGAGACCCGGGATCGAGTCCCACATCGGGCTCCCTGCTCGGCGGGAAGCCTGCTTCTCCCTCTCTCACTCCCCCTGCTTGTGTTCCCTCTCTGGCTATGTTTCTCTCTGTCAAATAAATAAAATCTTTAAAAAGAAAAAAAAAAGAAGTAAGTTGCACACACCATTGCCCCTCCCCTCTTAATACTTTGGCATGCCTATGATCAATAGGAGTTCGATATTTGTTGGTGGTTCTTTGGCTTTTGAGCTAAAATTAACATACAGTGAAATGAACAAATGTTAATGTACTTTTTCCGGGAGTTCCAAGAAATGCTTACAGCTGTGGGACCCAAACTCCTGTGGAGATAGGAAGCATACCATCACTCCAGGAAGTTCCCTCTGTTTCTTTGCAGTAAATGCTCCCTCTCTACCTCATGTAACCATTTGTTCTTACTTTTTGCTTCTTCTGGAACTTTGTATTAATGGGACTATGTAGTATGTACTCCTTTGTGTTAGGCTACTTTCTCCTAGAATAATGTTTTAGAGGTTTATTCCTGTTCTTGCATGTATCAATAGTTTGTTCCTTTTTATTGCTGGGTACAATTTAATTATATGAATATACCACATTTATTTATCTATTCCCCAGTTGATGAATGCCTAGGCTATTCCCAGATTTTTGTTAATATAAATACAGATGATATGAGCATTCTTGTATAGGTCTTTTTGTGGACATATGTTCTCACTTATTGGGTAAATATCTAGGAGGAAAACCCTGGGCATGTTTAATTTTCTAAGAAACTTCTAGAATTTTCTCAAGGTGGTTGCAGAGTTTTATACTCAAGTGCTCTACATCTTCTTCAATTTCTGATGTTGGCAGTCTTTTTAATTATAGCTATTGTGTAGGGTACGTAATAGCATCTCATAGTGGTTTTAATTTGCATATTTTTGATGACTAATAATGTATGCCAGGTTTTGCCTTGTGAAGCTAAAGAGCCCAGTTTCTTGTGAATCAAAAACTTATTTTGAAACTTAAGTCGCCCTTATATCCCTATATAAGGAAATAGCTGTCTGATATTAGATGAAGTAATGATGGGGGTGAGGTCCTGCAAGTCCTAGGTTATTAGTTCAGAACTCCTTCCTGCAGCAGAGATCTGTTCTCCCTCGCTTACAAGCTCATGGGGAGGAGCTCAGGAGATGATGATTGAACTGTGAGCTGTTATTATTTCAGTCTTACTGAAATAAGGGTGAAGATTTCTTTTTTTGTTGTTTTTAGAAAATTTCTCTTAAACATAGATTATCATTTCTCAATATTTAGGATTATTTTGGTTACTCTACATTGAAAAACAAAAGAAAAGAGAAGGTGTAAGAGAGCACTGGATAGTTAAAACTGTCAGTGTTTGTTAAGGTGCATTTGGAGAAGCCTGTCAGGACAGAATGTTAGTGCGTCCTACGGAATGAACGTATTGTTTAAATGAGGGGTGCATGTATATTTATTAGACTTCTCAAGCACTTTGGAAGGGATATACTAGTTTTAGATTTCATTTAACTGAGACTGCATTCAAATGGGAGAACAATTTTGTTATATCATCAGTACTGAATACATGGTTTCTTCTTCCTTTTTTTATTCTCTTTGTATCTAGATTTGTCATGACCCTTCTGTACTACAGAAACTCAGCTCCCGGCAAAGTTTTACAGCACAAAGTGTTCACAAACCAATTCTGTCTCCTGCCAAAGTGAAGAAAAATCTGATTTTTAGAAGAAAAAAATCTATATCTATCTCCCTGGAGGGAGAATAATGCATTAGAAAGAATAGAAAGATGTTATTTTCCCTCTTCTCTTCTGACCCCCACCTGTTTCCCCCTCCTTTTTTTTTTTTTTTTTTTTTTTTTTTTTTTTTTTTTTTTTTGTCTCAGCTTGTCTTTGAACTCAACAGGTTCTTTTCCTTAAATAAGAAACACTCTTGTATCCATAAGGCCATCCTCCCCCTTCTCTGTTGAAACAAATATCTCTCATATGTTGAGGCAATAGGAAAGCCAGACTTGTAGTCTCTTCCAAAATGTTTAAAGGAAAATGAACTGTGGATACCAGGAGGCTTTGCACCCATGATTTCAAATCATTAGATCACGCAGCTCAGCCTTGAGGCTTATGGTCTCACTTCTTGAGTGGCAATTTGAAACTTTTCAGTTAACTTTAGGGGTGTGCTCTGAGAACTCCATATCATGTGGGCCTATGCTACAGTTTAGCTTGTGAGAAAATTTCCCATTTTAGAGTCTTCTGTCATATTCAGAAAACCTCTTCTCAGCTAAAAAATTCTGACTTTTGATCAATAGCGTGTTTCGTAACCTTTTAGTCTTGACTTATTCCTGCATCGCTCATACTTAATTGGTTTGGGTTTGTGTGTGTGGGGGTGAAGAGGGGCAGGAACTGGGAAGATATATGCTTTTCTCTCTCTCAATTATTTTCAGGCTATTAGAGATGACGGAATGAAATATTTAAAAATTTAAAAAGGGGAGACCTATTAAAAAGTAAGTGACCTTGTGCTTAAACCAAATGATTAAAATTTCAAAATTAGGCACAGAAAAGTAACGCTAAATATTCTCCCTGTAGTTTGAGAACATTCTGCCACACTAATGCATAGCACAGGAGTCTGGTTTTTCTGGAATGAATGCCTAATTGAAGCCAAATTAGGAATATCTAAATGCAAAGTTTATGGGAATTCAACATTTTGGTTGTTAATTTAGGTTCATAAACAAAAGTCGTACAGATGTCCTATAGATAAATGTATGTAAGTTGATATGCAAAATAGCATGAGCAAATTTCAGAACTTAGAGATGTGTGCATTTAAGTAGTAGTTGTTCTATCATGTTTTACATTTGTAAAGAATATGAAAAATAATGAATTAAAAGCACAGACAACAAATCCTGTGTTTTCTAACATTGTTTCAATTTTAATTTTTCTGTTTAGTTGCCCCAGTAGATAAACTAGTATTTATTGGATTATGACATAAGCAACATATCATGGTCAATGGGAAATTAGGGAGAAAAAAGGAAAATGGGAAATAAATTTGCTTTCTGAGCTTTCATGTATAAATGAAAACCTAACAGATCAGAGCAGAGATATGTGGTCTCCTTACAGAGGAGCAGTGGCTTATGGTGGGGGGACACTAGATTATTATTTGATTGATGCTATTAATGTGGAGTGAGAAACTGTAAACTCATGTTTGCAACTAATAAAAACACTTTTTTTCCTATAATTTTAATTGCCTTCTGATTTGAGTTTCCATTCCTCCCAAATGATAGAAACTTATTTTTATTTTATTCTATTTGTAAAAATTTTATTTATTTATTTGACACAGAGAGAGAGAGAGTGAAAGAGGGAACACAGGCAGGGGTAGTGGGAGAGGGAGAAGCAGGCTTCCTGTTGAGCAGGGAGCCCAACACAGGGCTCAATCCCAGGATCCTGGGATTATGACCTGAGCCAAAGGCAGACTCTTAATGACTGAGCCACCCAGGTGCTCCCCAAATAGTAGAAATTTAATCTCAGTTTATGTGTCTACCTCTCTTTCTTTCCTAGGGAGATAGGCCCAGGACACATTTGTTTGAGGACAAACAAGCATCTACTATCTCATGGGTTTATGCTTTGACTCCTCTCTTGTCCCCAGACCAGGAAACTTATTTGATGTCTGGGACAGGAAGTCTTGCGGTTATAGCATTCTGTTCTTCACAATCTATTATCTTGGCAGGATTCTTTCCTTTCCCCACACAGCCTAAACTGTTGAAACACAAAAAACCAGATGAATCCTGGCCTTCTGCTCTGTCATCCCATCCCTAGAGACAGTTATTACAGAATACCTAAGTTCCTGAATGGAGGAAGGTTTAAGGGATGGCAGAGAATGTTGAGGAAAACTCACTTACTAACATTTCGAAATACCTCTTGCCACTGGTGTAAACACGTTTATGGACTGGTATGGTGTGGAGGTGGTGGGGAGGGCAGGTATCTGAGTGGGCTGTGGACAGGCTGCATAGGAGAAGGACACAGATCTAAAGGACTCCCATAGGACCAATCTTCTGGTCCCTGAACAGTTATATCTTTATTATAGTGACAGAGGCAACATTCTCTCCAAATCTGCTACTATTAACCATTTAAACTGCAGAGCTAACTCACCCTATTCTGGTTTTGCCATTATAAGTAAACCACAGATAAGCTCATTTTCCATATGCATTGTTTTCAAGCAGACAGTGAGTCAGAACCGGGCAAGTCTTTGCCTCACCCAATGGATATTGTTCTTATTTAAAATGAACATGTTGAATTTTTGCTTTCTTTATATAATATCTTCCCTTGACACTCATATGCTTCACATTGTTGATTTTCCTTTCTCAGTCCTTGACCTTGTGGCCTAAAGTTTACTTTAGGAGAAAGCCAGGAGACTATTCATGGATTTCTATCAAGCATCAGGTGGAGAAAACAACAGAGTGACTACTGAATTGATTTCTTGTACAAATAAAGGTCAGCTCAGGGATTTTGGAAAGCCAGTATTTTGTGTGTGTATCATGTGACTCTCCTAGGACCAACCTTTGGTGGCTTTTGTTCCCACCTGCTCACCCAGGACTTTCATCCCCTCCCGATCTGTTTTCCAAGACTTCTGGAAATTTCTACCTATCTCAAATGACTTTATAAATCATCTAGTCTGTTATAACATGGCATCTATGTAGCTGCTTCTCTTGCCAGGTAGGCACCTTGCCAGGCTTTTTTTTTTTTAAGATTTTATTTATTTATCTGACAGAGAGAGAGAGCATAAGCAGGTGAAGTGGCAGGAGGAGGGTGAGGGAGAAGCAGGCTCCCCACTGAGCATGTGGGGCTTGATCCCAGGACCCTGGCATCATGACCTGAGCCAAAGCAGACGCTTAAGCCACCCAGGTGCCCCCCATTATTTGGCTTTTGATTTATACAAACCATACTTCTATTATTAATGTTAGTTAATGGTTGTGTAGTAATGATTATATGCCAGGCAATGTGTTAAGCACTGACGCACGTGAATTTATGCAGTTCTCACAAGAACAGTATGTTGAATGATGTTCTCCTGAATAAGTATGTTGAAGTCCTAAGCCTAGTACCTCTGAATGTGATCTTGTTTGGACACAGGGTCTTTACAAAAGTAAACAAGTTCAAATGTGGTTATTGGAATGGGCGCTAATCCAATATGACTGATGTCTTTATAAAAGGGGGAAATTTGGGCACAGGGACGGATGTGCACAGACGGAAGGTAATATGAAGACACACAGGGAGAATGCCCACGTAGAGATGAAGGCAGATATTTGAGTGACACATCTGTAAGCTGAACACATCTGGTGGTTTCCAGCAGACCACCAGAACCAGGACAGAGTCCTGGGACAGATTCTCCCCACAGCCCGTACAAAGAATCAATGCTCTCAGTACTTCAGTTTTGGAATTCTAGTCTCCAGAAGTATGAGACAATAAATTTCCATTGTTTAGGCCATCTAATTTTTGGTACTTTTTCATGGCAGCCCTAGGAAATGAATATATTCAATGGAGGAGGTGTTATTAATTGTTCCCATTTGCAAATGAGGAAACTGAGGCACGGAGGAATTAAGGGATTTACCCAGCTAGTAAGTGCTCCAAACCCACACACTCTGACTCTAGGATCCATGTTTTTATCCATTATACTCAATTGCCTCTGTCTCTTTTTTAGTCAATGACCTTTCCTTTCTTAGATCCTTTCACATTCTTTTCACTGCCTTTGCCAGCAACATCGCACACATCACTTCTTCTGTAATCTCCCACGGGGCACGATGGCCTCCACTTGCCCAGAGCTACACTGTGTTCTGCGGTGCAGCCGGAAAATCTCCCTCAGTGCTCCATGCCATTCTGGTGAAGGTTTTTTAAAGTAGCATTGCCTGAGCTCCAGGTTTGGCAGAATTTTTAGGGAAGCATCTCTTTAAGATGTTCATTCCAGCTCTCAGTTCCCAGAATCTGGACATAAATCACTGGGGAGAGCGTGTAGAACAAGGACAAATATGAGTTCTGGCTCACAATAAACTCTTGCTAATCTCTCCCCCCTGTTGCCATGTATGTGTATATCACAAATACACAGGTGTATATGGAGAAAAATACACAACAGATTGCTGCATTAGAGAGGTGTGAGAGAGAGAACGAGAGCTAGCTATCCTGGATAAGGACAATTTGTTGGGGTATCAGCGTGTTGATTTAAAATTGTGGGTGTGAAGGGGTGCCTGGGTGGTTCAGTCAGTCAAGAGCCTGACTCGTGATTTTGGCTCAGGTCATGAGCTCAGGGTTGTGAGATAGAACCCCATGTCAGCCCCATGTCAGGCTGGGCATGATGCTTGCTTAAGATTTTCTTTCTCGGCTCCCCTCACTCACCACTCTAAATAAATAAATAAATAAATAAATAAATAAATAAATAAATAAATAAATAAAACTCCTAAAAAGTTATGGGTGTGTACCCATGGATGTATATACAAAGATAATCATTGAATGTTAATAGTGATGGTTGCAGGGTCATAGAATTTCTGAATTTTTTTCCTTCTACATTTCTGTGGGATAAAGTTTTTTTTTTTTAAGGTCACATTTTATTTTATTTTATTTTTTTAAAGATTTTATTTATTTGACAGAGAGAAACACAGCCAGAGAGGGAACACAAGCAGGGAGAGTGAGAGAGGGAGAAGCAGGCTTCCCTCCGAGCAGGGATCCTGATGTGGGGCTCGATCCAGGGTCTCCAGGATCATGACCTGAGCCGAAGGCAGTCGCTTAACCAACTGAGCTTAATTTAAAAAAAAAATTTAAATAATTTATTTTATTTTTTCAGTGTTCCAAGGTCCATTGTTTATGCCCCACACCCAGTGATTTATGCAATTCGTGCCCTCAATACCCACCACCAGGCTCACACATTCCCCTCCCCCCCCTCCTTTCCAAAATCCTCAGTTTGTTTATCAGAGTCCAAAGTCTCTCATGTTTCTTCTCCCTCTCTGATTTGCCGCAGTTCACATTTCCTTTCCTTCTCCCATTGTCCTCTGTGTTAGTCCTTATGCAGCACAAGTAAGTGAAACCATGTGATACTTGACTTTCTCTACTTGGTTTATTTCACTCAGCATAATCTCCTCCAATCTGGTCCATGTTGCTACAAAAGTTGGGTATTCATCCTTTCTGATGGAGGCGTAATATTCCATCGTATGTATGGACCATATCTTCTTTATCTATTCGTCTGTTGAAGAGCACTTTGGCTCTTTGTGTGATAAAGTTTAGTTATTGTTTTTCTCATAATAATGGTGGCTCCCAGAAAGAGCATAGAAATGAAAACTATGGTATTGTTCCCTTTACATTGGATTCACAAGTTGCCTTGACTATGAGATTTCTGAATCTCTTTGCACTTTCTCCCTGTATGATGTTTCTTTTTGTTTCAAATAATCTTGGAGATCAGAAGTGTGCTGCACAGGAGAAGTGCTTAGAAGAGACTTGAAGAGGTGATATTACATGAATCAGCAGATGGAGAAAGTGGAAATGCTCGCATGGTTAGGCTCTTCCCTTTCTCTTTCATTTGGACAGTCTGATAGAATGAGGACACCTCTTTTCCCACCCATTCATTTGTGCTTGGCCATATGGATCGTAATGACTGAGGCAGTCTGTTCAGGAATCTCTGCCCATATTACTGGGCAACACACAACGGTCTTGCAGCAAATAAGTACTGGCAGGTTGTCATCAAAGTAATAAGCCCATGGTCCAAAGAGAATAAAGTTGGTGCTCTTAATAAACAGTTATGGTACTGTTTTGTACACTGAGACCTCCTATCTAAAAACCATCATGTTGTCAATATTCCTCCATTTGGTATGTAGAGTTAGAGCATCGCTCATTCCTATCTGGTTTTCAAGGTCAGTGAATTTTGTAAAATTCTTTGCCAAGTAGCTGCTGTGATATGAATAAATTTATGTGAAAATGAACTCAGCCAGCTAGTTACTGAACAAGATTTTTTTTAATGGAATGTACTGACAGGAGAGAAGAAAAGGCAAACATAAAGAGTGAATAATAACCTAATGAAAAGAGCTTTTTTTCCCCCTTCAGTTCAGGAGAAACAGTAATCTGTTTTTTAAAGACAAACTTTCAAAAGTCAAAAGGGAAAGAAGATGGAACTTCAACTCCATTGAGATAGAGGCAATAAATAAAGCATCTCCAAGGAAAAACAATTAATGACATAGATGTAACAAAACATAACTAAATACTTGAATTGTTTATTTTTTCAGCTATGGGAGCATGTGAACAATGATGCAAAACAAAATATGTGTAGGCTTAACCCAAACTTTAAGTTATATTAAGTGCCTCCTCCAAAATACCCAGCTGCAACAAGAATAAGTTTCCTACAAAGGCCAAGTTGTAAGAAAAAGGGCAGAACTGTGCTTTCGGGTGGGCCAAAATCAGAACAATGAGAGCCATCTGGCATATTACTAACTGAAAGAAGTCAATATAGGAAGGCTAATACTGTATGATTCCGACTATATGACACTCTGTGAAAGGCAAACCTATGGTCAGGGGTTACCAAGGGTTGGGGATGAGTTGGGGAGGGGAGATGAATAGGCAGAGCACAGAGGATTTTTAGGGCAGTGAAAATAATCTGTATGTTATAATAAGGAGTGCATGTCAGTATACATTTGCCTAAACACATAGAATGAACATCACCAAGAGTGAACTTTAAGGTAAATTATGGACTTAGGGTGACTGTGATGGGTCAATGTACATTCATGGTTGGCAACAAATATACCATTCTGGTGAGTGGTATTGATAATGGGAGGTGAGGAATGTGTGGGGGAAAGGAGTATAGGGGAACTCTCTGTATTTTGCTCTCAATTTTATTGTAAACATAAAACTGCTCTAAAGTATTCTTTTAAAAAATTACTGTAATACCATTACCATATGTAAAAAGAGTAAAAGAAGAAAGAAAGAAAGGAAGGCAAGAGAGGCATTTTAGATTTCTCTTTTTAACCAATAATGGACCAAGTGAAAGGAAAATTATGAAATACTTTGCTAGAGAGGTTATTACAAAGCACTTTATAACACATTATCTGTGACCATTCTATGTTAAATGCATCGGTAGGTCAAGTCCCTTGGCAATTTAGCAGATACTTGTCTATTTTTTCCCCATTCCAAATCAGAAACAATTTTCTCAGCCCAAACTGGATTGATAGGTCTACCATGAAAGTGCTTTCCTGATAGGTGTTACTGGTTTGCGGGATCCACACCCATTCATATTTAAGAGCCAGGAATGAGACACCATTCTGGGAATCCTGTGCATACAAGGGTGGCTTGTCAACTGAAAAATCTAAAATAGTATCATCGGATTAGGAAGAGATTTTTGTTGTTTTATTGGGGCACTCCCAGATGCCATTATCTACAGCTCTTTCCCCTGGGTCATAGCAACCCCAAAGAAGAACCCTCCATAGTGTTGCCTGAGGACTCTACATTTGGTGGCCAGGGTTCTTAAGGAGCTGAGCATGGAGAGAGTAGCTGGAGCTGGCTTCAGGGTGACTCAGGCTGTGGTTTTAGGACTCAGGTAATTCCTTTTATTTCCAGGGGAGCTCTTCACTCCCATCTTTCTTTCGGGTCAGGGTCTCTTAGTTGTGAGCCCAGGAGCCTCTCTGATTCAATTTATCCTGAGACAAAAATCTTCTGTCCTCTGATGGAGTGTATGGAGTGTGCAAGCGCTCCTTTTCCTGAAACATGAGAAAGCATTTTATCTTTCAGATCTTTAATTCATTCTTAGTTTGTCTCTTTGTAGTTTCAACTCTGAATTTAGATATACTGGGATTTGTGAACACGTAAGTATACTCCTGTATATAACCCTTCTGTCATCCTTTCTTTTTTCTTTATATGATCCTTTGGAACTTGGAACCACTTCTCATCTTATTCATCATTCCTACTGAGTTTTGGAATCCTTTTTTTTTTTTTTTAAAGATTTTATTTATTTATTTGACAGAGAGAGATCACAAGTAGGCAGAGAGGCAGGCAGACAGAGAGGAGGAAGCAGGCTCCCTGCTGAGCAGAGAGCCTGACATGGGCCTCGATCCCAGGATCCTGAGATCATGTCCTGAGCCGAAGGCAGAGGCTTTAACCACTGAGCCACCCAGGCGCCCAGAATCCTTGGTTTTAATCAATTGCTAGTGTCTTAGTTTTCTTATCTATAAAATTGGACTTGATTGCTAAGGTCCTTTGCAAATCACAACTTCTGATGTGGTAGGAGTTAGGTGAAAGGGCAGGCATTGGAGTTAGACATCCACATTTATATCACCGCTTTACCACTGTGGAGTTGGGCTTCCTTAAACATAAAAGGAAATTACAGGGAGGATCAGGAATAACAGTTTGTGTTAAAGCTGGAAAGCCAGTTTCAAAAAATGGGGGGAAAACCGAGGTAGTGAGGCAGTGGGGAGGTCAGCCCAGATTGTATTCCAGGAACAAGCTGATGAGGAAGGCACCAGGGGCCACTGCCATGGGATACTTGCCACCAGCAAACTTTGGTGTCACTGCCACTGCTATTGTGAATAATTTCTCAACTCTCCCTCTATTTTTATGATGGTTGTGCTGTACTATTATGACTCAGGGGTGAGGAGAGGAGACTTACCTCCCTGTTCATATTAGAGTTTTCCAGAGAAACAGAACCAATATTTTATTTAACTTTAAGGAATTCTAATTTATTTTAAGATATTTTATTTTATGCTCAAGTGATTATGAGGGTGGAAAAGTTTGGAATTTGTAGAGTGGGCTGGCAGTCTGGAAATTCAGCTAAGAGTTGGTGTTGCAATCTTGAGTGTGAATTCTATAGAGCAGGCCAGGTAGGCTGGGACCTCAGGCAGAATTTTTGTGTTGCAACTGGGAAGCTCAATTCCTTCTTTGGGAAACCTGTCTTTGCTCTTAAGGCCTCCAACTGATTGATGAAGTTCACCTACAAAATGGAGAATGGCTTTACTTAAAGTCTACTGATTAAATTATCAATTACAAAAATAAAAACCAAAAAACAAAAACCACAACACTTTCCCAGTGACATCTAGACTAGTGTTTAACTGAACAATCGGGCACCAACGCCTAACTAAGTACCATGCAGATTTAACCGTCTCGCCACTCTATGTTCATAGCAGGATCCCCCTTCAAACCTTTCCTAAGTTAAAGTGCTGGGTAGGGAGATGGGGAAAAAAAAATGATAGCGTCCACACTAGCCATTTTACTGTGTGACTTTTCAGCCAGACTTTCAGATCCCAGTTCTGTAAAATGGGGATAATAATAGCAATTACAGGGGCCCCTGGGTGGCTCAGTAGTTAAGCATCTGCCTTTGGCTCAGGTCATGATCCCGGGACCCCTGTATTGGGCTCCCTGCTCAGTGGGAAGCCTGCTTCTCCTTCTCTCACTTTCCTTACTTGTGTTCCCTCTCTGGCTGTGTTTCTGTCTGTCAAATAAATAAATAAAATCTTAAAAAAATAATAACAATTGCACATATGATTGCCAGGATGGTACGTAAAGTATATGCAAAGCACTTATAGTAGCGCTTGGAACAAGATAAGTGCTCAATCAATTAAGGTGCTATAATTTCTGATCTAAATGTTGCAATAAGATATTTCTCACAGCTCATATACCCAAACTCCCACCAGGTAGTGCATACGAAGATGAAACACCTAAAGTGTGATCAGCATCCGTAAGCAAAGGCCTTTAGTTTACACAGGCAAACCATGATACTAATGGTTGTGATTTATTGAGCCCTTACTACCTGCTCGGTACTATGCTGCATACCTTCCATATATTCACTTGTATTCACACAATAATCCAGGGAGGTTTGTGAGTCCTCATTTTATAAAGCAGACACTGAGATTTAGAAAAATACATATCATACCTGGAATCACACAAGCAGCCCAATGCAGGACCCGAAGAAGAACTCAGGGTTTTCATGGGGCACCTGGATAGCTCAGTGAGATATGTGTCTGCCTTCAGCTCAGGTCCTGATCTCAGGCTCCTGGGATTGTGCCCTGCATCGTCAGGGAGCCTACTTCTCCCTCTCCCTCTGCTACTCCCCCGGTTTGTGCTCTCTTGCTTTCTCCTTCTCTCTCTCAAATAAATAAATAAAATCTTAAAAAAAAAAAGAATTCTTAGTTTAAATCCTGCTCTTTCAGCTACTCTGCTGTGCCGTCTCTATGTTAGTCCAGACACAGGGGTCATTGCCTTTCCCAGCTCCAGTTCCTTGAATGTTACCTTGGCTTCATTGGTCTGGAAAATGAGAATCCTGAGTTCTCCCCTAAACATCAATTCAGGATGCTAAACTCCTCGGAGGGGGATCTTTGTCCCTTTTATTAGACATTAGACTTTTTTTTCTTGGTGGTAGCTCTGCTTCAACTTCTTTAAAAAATGGTTAACACAATTTTGAATTTTTTGAGTCAACTAACAGGTATAAAAAAGAAAGAGAATAGAATTAAAAAAAATCTCCTTTCAAAAAAAACCACCTCCTTTCATACAATTAGAACAATTCAAAATGAAACAAAATTCCTTTCATAAAAACTAAACTAAAAAGTAAACTAAAGTTACTTAAATAAATTTGGGGTACCATGGAAAGTATTATCCATATTTAAAAGAGAAATTGTTAAGTTTTGGATATTAATTAAAAAGTTTTTAATGTTGGGATGGTAGAATACTTCATAATATCCACCATAGAAAAATAAATAAAAATCACACACAATCCCTTTCCCTATAGATAAAACATCTAAGGGCTAAGTGGATCTGAACAACATTAGAAGTAGGAAGTAAGCCCATTTCCCAGAAGGAATTCAGATGTTCAACATTTTATTCTAGAAGTCAAACCTACCATCAGTTGACGTGGAGAGCAAAAGAATTCTTTGGATGGTAGGACGTCAGACCCATGCTTCTCAAACTTTAATGTTTCTAGACACTATCCCAGGATGTTTTCAGAATGTAGATCCTAGACGGTGGGCTTGATGTGAGTGAAACCTGAGATTCTGTATTTCGAACAGGCTCACAGGGTATAGCCCTCACTATTGTTAAAGGACCACACTTTTAGTTGCAAGAGCTGACTAACGTGTAGCCAGGCAAGCATCAACTCATTTATTTTCCTTAGTCATTTATAGTCTTTATAATGTCATGCCTTTGGAAGGCAAAATTAGAGATGGCTTCTAAAATGGCTTCCTTCTAAAATGGCTTCCTTCTAGATGTCTGGAGGCGAGGGGGGAAAAGAATTGGTATCTGTTTGACTGGAGGTACTGTTCCTACCGCTCGACAGGAAGTGTGTCATTTCATTCCTAGAACACTTCCACAAGAAGCGTATGTAAGAGCCCCCTGAACAGACGAGGAAGCAACGTTTCGGAGAAAGTAACGTGTCAGTGCTGGTGAGTGGTGGGGTCAGCATTCCCACGTCGGTCTGTCTCACTTGGCAGCCTGTGTTTTTTCCAGTCACATCTGGACGGCTTTACTGAGATTGCCTTTTCTCTTGACATCACTGGTTAATCTCTATTTTTAAAGTTTCCTTAAAGAGAACCAAATCCAATTTTAAAAATTGACACAAAATTGTTCATTAAACTTCCCTCTTACATCCTATTTTCCCATTTCATTCTGTGTCAAAATTACTCTCTATGCAGCAAAGGCCTTGATGCTTTGTGCTGGGCTGACTGACAAAGCATTATGATTTAAAAAATGATTTAAAAACCATCCTGTTCCTCTCTCCACAAAACCCCAACCTTTGATCTTTTCTCAGGAGCAATTTCCAATCAGCCCTTTTTTCAAAGCTCGTGAATGTTTGGTATGCTCCGAACCCTTCCCCCAAAGGAGAGGTTGAGACCTTCAATTCCCTACTGTCATTACCAGTCTATTGGAAGTCTTAGTGCAGGATTTGGTTTTCTACAGTGAAGGTGAAATCAAATATAGCAAACTTCATGCTCTGGCTGTATTTACGCACTTTAAACTGAGTGGGGTTTTGGCAATTACCTAGTTCATTTGCTCTATACAGATGAAATCAGATTATTTCAGCAGTTTCGATCATTATTATGTTTGTTTGACCCTCTTTACCCAGAAACATTGTTAGCGTGATTCAAATTAATCAGATAATTGCTGAGTCACCATTTTACCTTGTGAAGATTCTGGCATTCTAGAACAAAGAAAGAAAAGACTTTTTTTTAAAAGTCTAGGACTTTTACATTTCTTTTTTACTGCTCAACTTGCTTTAAAGACAAGCCAAAAGTAAAATGAACAATAGTAGGGCTACCTGATCTGAATATGGGATGGAAATTTTGGGGCCTTATCTTTCAACTTTCTTACTCTGGGCGTATTCCCCTGAGATGGGATGAAACATTGGAAAAGACACAGATGTCAAGTCAGAAAGACCCAGGTTTAAAACGTGACTCCTAAAAAGTTATCACAGTTCTGATTGAGGACTGCTGGCTTAGGGTAGAGCATATTGCACACTTTTATCCCAAGACTATTCAGTTTTGCTAAAATATGTGACTTTTGAAAAAATAATTAGTATTGATAAATAACTTACAGAAATGTTTCAATATTTCTGGAGATATTTGAATTTTCTTAGCTAGCATTTTATAAAAAGACCCAGACTCAGCCATTTCTATTTCCTAAAGCCAAGTTATGGGGTCCTGAGACAACAGGAATTTTAGAAATAAAGGACACCATGCGTGCGTTTTGAATTTCCTTGTTGCTTTTCCTTGCTGAGGCATCTCTTTAGGCGAGGCCTAGCCATGGCATACATAATGTAGGAAATGTGTCAGATGACCATGTCACTGTCAAGATGGTCTGCACATCACAGTTGCCTGTAGACCAGCATTACTGGGGTAAAGAGGTGTGACCTGCATGACTGTCATTTCAGAAAAATCAAGAGGAAGAGAATCGCTGAATATATGGACTGAAAATTGGCCTTTTCATTGTGGTCGTATTTAATGGATTCAGATCCTGGACAAAGTATAAACCTGAACTGTTTTTGTATAGACAGAATGGATATTGATAAGACCATGTGGTCCAGTTTTTCTATTCTGGATATATGTGATAGAGGATTTACTCAAATTCTTTAAATGCAATAACATTAGAAAGAATAGTTATCATTTAGTGAGTAACTACTATGTGTCAGTATCATCATTGTCATCATCATCAGTGCTAACATTTACTAAGCACTTCCTAAGATATTCTATATATAATTTCACCCAAGTCTCACAAAACTCTATGCTGTAAGCATACAATCCCCCTTTTATTTACAAATGAGAAAACAGTCATGGAAAAGTCAAGGCTACTCACCCAGGGTTACACAGGTCATAGTTCTGGCTCTGTATGTTTATTTATTTATTTGCCTCCATATCTCTAGATAATACAGCTCTAACTATTATAACAACATGCCAAGGAGGTATTTAATGTGCTCTCATTCACAAATGAAAATAGGTAACAAAGAATGTAAATAGTTAAGTAACAAGTATTAGATGCAACCTAAAGTCAAACAAATAATATTTATTTATTGTACATAAAAGACTATCTTTCTGTTTCTTCATGTGAGGGCTTGGAGAGCCATACCCAAAGAGAATTCTCCCCAAACCAATGTTACTTTGAAAAGAAAAACCTAGTAAACACTGTGAGTTTAAAGGTTATATATATCAAAATAATCAAAACACCTGGATATGGCCTTTGGGGATTATAGAGAAGACAAGCATGGGAATCAGCCTATATCCTCTGCTTTAAATTTCACAGCCAACTTTATTTTGAATCCAAAAGTATGCTAAGCCATATAATTCCCTGGGTTATTTACATTCTAGTCAGGATGACTATTGAAGGATAGTGTAATTACAGAGTACAATTTCCAAGCTGAATGAAATTGCTTGTTGTGTAATAGGTTTGCTGGGGACTGACCTCTGAAAATGCCAAAAACAAATACTTGTAAGTCATGATTAGAGATAATGATATACAACACCCTGAGTTAATATATGAAGTGAGAGGTAGTCTTTAATTTGGATAGAATATTTTCTTCTGCTATTTGTTAAACTCAGAGAAAGCATCAGAGCAGAAGTACGCTTTCCTTTCTTTCCTATTTCTCAGCTTAGCACTAGAAATTTGGTACTTTTCCATCACCTTCATGAACTACATGAGGGGCAACTCTCTGGGCAAAAGGTCGGAACATAGGTATTTGCTGATGTTCAGTGTCTGTGAGATTTTATTTTCTGTCCGAGCAGAGAGCTGTTCTGCCAGCCAGTTTCTGCCTCAGTCAATTCTAACGTACCCTCCTCCTCCTTTCTGCTCCATTCCAACATCCACCTACCTCGTCTCAGTTCAGCTTTGTGAATAGATTCAGTGAATGGTGGGCAGGGGGCTGAGGTGTGTATGACGGTGTTAGGTATCAGAAGCAAAATATCAGCACAGGAGGGATACCTAGGTGGCTCAGTCCGTAAAGGTCTGCCTTTGGCTCAGGTTTGATCTCAGGGTTCTGGGATTGAGATCCGCATTGGGGCTCCCTGCTCAGCAGGGAGGCTGCTTCTCTTCTCCCCCTCCACCTGCCCTCCCTCTCTCTCTGTCAAATAATAAATAAAATCTTAAAAAAAATAAAAAATCAAAATATCAGCATGGGGTATATAATTAGAAGAAAAATTTAGCAATAGCAAAGATGTTCCCATGTTCTCACTGATACTATTTTCATCCCTATAAGAGATGAATTACCGTGTATAATTCATGCTTATCTGGCCCTTTCCCATGTGATAATTACTTTCAATAATGTAAGTATATAGTTTTATGTTGAAATAAGCAGATCTTCACTTTTCTAAATTCATTTTCATTTTGATGTCAGTCTATAATTTATATATATGTTTTAAGATTTTATTTATTTATTTGAGAGAGAGAGAGATAGAAAACACACAAGTAGGGAAAGGGGCAAGAGCAGTGGGAGAAGCAGGCCTGGGGAGCCTAGGATTATGTCCTGAGCTGAAGGCAGATGTTTAACTAATGGAGCCATCCAGGTGCCCCAACATCAATCTTTAATTATATTTATCTTTGTCCTTTCATCATTTCATTCCAATCTGTAGGAAGGAAGGGAAAAATTTCAAAGACTAAATTCCCCAAATTTAACCGTGTTTTCTGGTTATCTATTGCTTTATAACAAACTATACCGATGATACTTAATATGGCTCATTGTTTTTTGGGCCAGGAATTTTGGCAGGGCTCAGCTGGATAAATTTTTTTCTGCTCTGTGTGATGTGGACTGGAAGAGCTGGTTTGATCCGGAGAGTCCCGGATGCATTCACCCACGTGCCTACAACCTCGGTGGGGTGTCTAGAAAGCAGTTCTCAACTGGCTGCTTTGCTTCTTCATGCAATCTCAGTGTCTCTCCACCTGGTCTTTCCAGTAGTGTAGCTGGACATCTTACATGGCAACTCACAGCTCCAAGAGACCCAGGTGGAAATGTCAGTTCTCTTAAAGTCTAGCCTAGAATCTTTCATAGCCTAAGTTCTTCCCGGAGACCACTGGTCAAAGCCACCAGAGATCAGTACAGATTCAAGTGGAGAGGAAATAGACTCCACCTGTGTGTGGGACGAATGTGAAAGACTTTGCTGCCCACAGCATCCCCTAATGAGAAGACACAACGTGTCCTCTAGATGCTCCAGAATGTGATGGGGCAGGAACATGGACATTTTGCTCTCGGCTTAAAGAGATTGTGTTTTGGAAAGACACTAGAGATCATCTCATCCTACTTCTCATTTTAACAGATAAGGGAATTGGGTCCTAAAACTTAAGAGATTTGTTCCGCGAATGCAATAAGTTATGTGTGTGTGTGGAGGGGGTGAACTCAGGACTTTTGATATCCAGTCTAGGGTTCCTCTACAGATGAACTTCACTTGTTGGTGATTTGTTTACCACCACAGTGAAGCTGCCCACTTCCATTTGTTCTCAAGTTAAAAAAGAATTAATTTTGGTTTAGTTTATGATATACATTCTCAATTAGAACAGAAACTAGGAAATAGGGGGAGTACTTCGTGCATGCCGATTACTTTAGGAACCATAGTGTTAGATGGAGTATGTATGAAGAGATAGGGAAAGAAATCCTTGGCTGGTTAAGTCTGAGTCCAAAGTCCTAGCTATGAAGGAAGTTCTCAGTTCTTATTTTTTTTTTTAACTTGTGGTGAAATACAACTAACATAAAATTCATGGTCCTTACCATTTTTAAGTATACAGTTTCAGAGTATGAAGTACATTTACAATGTTGTACAACCTATCTCCAGAACTCTTTTCGTCTCATGAAACTGAAACTCTATACTCATTAAGCAGCAATTCCCCATTCCTCCTCCCTTGGTCCCTGGCAACCACTCTTACTTTTTTTTTTTTTTAAGATTTTTTATGGGTGTCTGGGTG